>OY997265.1:115201347-115253847 GCA_963921465.1 Triticum timopheevii
TACGGGAATCGCTTTTGCTTTCTTTTCCTCTGGCTACTAAGATGTTTCAGTTCGCCAGGTTGTCTCTTGCCTGCTCATGGATTCAGCAGGCAGTTTAAAAGGTTGACCTATTTGGGAATCTCCGGATCTATGCTTATTTTCAACTCCCCGAAGCATTTCGTCGCTTGCTACGCCCTCAGGGGGAAAGTAAAGGCCCTTCCCCCTTTGGAAGGCTGTGGGCGAGGAGGGATTCGAACCCCCGACACTGTGGTTCATAGCCACGTGCTCTAATCCTCTGAGCTACAGGCCCAGCTGTCTCCACTGGATCTCTTCCTGGGGGTACCCCTTCATTTCAGGTTAAGAAGATGGGAAAGCGCCTTTCTCTCTATAAGAACAGTGCGTTCCGAGGTGTGAAGTGGGAGAGAGGGGATGTGATGATTGAGGTTTTGAATAAGACGACCTTTGCATTTTAGATTTGGATCTTTTTCTTATTTCAAAATAGTGAAAAAGTCAAATAAGAGGTATTAAGCTTTTTATCATTCTGGCATCGAGCTATTTTGCCGCAGGACCTCCCCTACAGTATCGTCACCGCCGTAGAGTTTAACCACCAAATTCGGGATGGATTGGTGTGGTTCCTCTACGCCTAGGACACCAGAATATCGAACCACGTTACTCAAGCCGACATTCTCGCTTCCGCTTCGTCGACCCCCGCTTTCGCGGTTGCTTCCCTCTAAGGCGGAATGCTCCCCTACCGATGCATTTTGACATCCAACTCTTCTTGGTTCAGGGTTTTCCGTTTCCGAAGACTAGTAAAATAGGCGGATTTGGAACCCCAAGGATTCAATGGTATATGGATATGGAAAATATAAGATTTCCGATCCTAGCGGGAAAAGGCGGGTTAGCCATACACTTCACATGTTTCTAGCGATTCACATGGCATCATCAAATGATACAAGTCTTGGATAAGAATCTACAACGCGCTAGAACGCCCTTGTTGACGATTCTTTACTGCGACAGCATCTAGGGTTCCTCGAATAATTCACCTTTTTGCGTATGGCACCCCCACTCCCTTTGGCAGCATCTACTAATTCGGAACTTAATTTGAAAGCCATATTTCGACCCGGATCGGGTTTTGGAGACCCGCGTTCTACCGAACTGAACTAAGAGCGCTTTCATTCATTCAAAAAGAAAATCTTTTTCTATTCCTAATGTATCTCACGTACGTATAGTCTCCACAAATTCAAGTTATACCCACTTTACTTTAATTGATCTCGTCGCTACTGCCTATAAAGAAGAAAGAAGTAATAGGTAGGGATGACAGGATTTGAACCTGTGACATTTTGTACCCAAAACAAACGCGCTACCAAGCTGTGCTACATCCCTTTTCCAAATTAAATTGTTGTACAATGCCATTGTACACAATTTTCACCTCATACGGCTCCTCGGTCAATTCTTTCGAAGGGATCCTTTTCCTCGTTCGAGAGTCTCCGCCCTTCTTCCACTCTGTCCCGAAGACTAACTAAGACCAATTGAGTCACGTTTTCATGTTCTAATTGAACACTTTCCATTTATGATATGATTAAAGGAGAAGATTGTTCTTTTACCAAACATATGCAGATCAAATCACGTCTTATAATAGGAAGAAATCTTTCTCGGTATCAATCCCCTTGCCCCTCATTCTTTGAGAATCAGAAGGATCCTTTTCGAGTTTCCATTTCTTCATTTGGAATCTGGGCTCTTCTATCTTCGACTTATTTTTTTGGCTTTATTCTTTATTTATTTCATTTCGATTTTCCCTCTTCCTCTATCCCTATCCTCTAGGTACAGTGTTTGCATCAATAGAGAACCTTTTCCTCTGTATGAATCTATATTATTCCATTCCAATTTCTTCCCAAAACTTCCCAAGAAAAATCCCGAATTGGATCCAAAATTGACGGGTTAATGTGAGCTTATCCATGCGGTTAGGCACTCTTCAAATAGGAATCCATTTTCTAACTGGCTTTCGTGCTTTGGTGAGTCGTCCGAGATCTTTTCGATGACCTATGTTGTGTTGAAGGGATATCTATATGATCCGATCGATTGCATAAGACCCGCGGTAGCAATAGAACGGGGAAAGTATACAGAAAAGACAGTTCTTTTCAATTTCGATTATCTATATATTAGTTCATTTCTATTTCTAGATATCTATTTCTATATATTAGTATTATGAAAGACGGAAAAAAATCATTGGCTTATCAAATTCTCTATTGAGCCGTGAAAAAGATTCAACAAAGACAGAAACAAATCCACTATTGGTTTTACGTCAAGCAATACGTAGAGTAACTCCCAATATAGGAGTAAAAACAAGACGTAATAAAACTTCATCAGCCACTGAATTGGGTCGATTTGCCTTGAAGATATCAAATAAGAAAAATCCGGAATATCTTCTTTGTGATGATAATGCCAAAAAAATCTCAAGTTGGCGCGTCTTTCTTTCTTCCTTTCCCTTATGTTGGTCATTAGAGGCTTCTTGACTTTTATGGAATGTTCCGCGTTCGGCTAGAGAATGACACCATCATCCTAGGCTATATTTCAGGAAAGATACGATCTAGTTCTATACGAATACTGATGGGGGATAGGGTCAAAATTGAAGCCAAATGCCTCTAGAAAGATCCGAAGTAATTCGAGCTGTAATTGTACGTACATGTAAAGAGTTCAAATGCGAAGACGGTATAATAATCCGCTATGATGACAATGCTGCGGTTATAATTGATCAAAAAGGCAATCCAAAAGGAACTCGAGTTTTTGGCGCGACCAACTCCAACTAAAAGAATAAAATAATTTCATTTAAGTAAGAAGTCCCCCTATCTGGGAGACTTCTTACTTAAATTAGTCTCCGTGTTCTTCGAATGGATCTCTTAATTGTTGAGAGGGTTGCCCAAACGCGGTATATAAGGCATACCCAGTAAAAGCTTACAAGTAAACCAGATATGGAGATGGCGAGCCTCGGATCGTTGGCAACGAACATTATGAAACTGCGCAAAGAGTTAAGGAAACTTTACAACGTTACAAAGAACTTCAAGACATTATCGCAATTCTTGGCTTGGATGAATTATTGGAAGAGGATCGTTTAACTGTAGCAAGAGCAAGAAAAATTGAGCGTTTCTTATCACAGGCAGCGGGTTTTGGTCCCGTTACTCGGAGGTTCGAATCCTTCCGTCCCATATTGTTTCTGATGAAACAAACGGTGAAATCATATAGTATTCCATACGAGACAAAAGTTTATTAAAGAGAATAATGATATCTTTGTAGGAACTACCCGTAATAACGAACTTGCAAAATGGATCTGTTTATCATAAAGAGATTCATTGTTCCTGACCCTGCTTCACTTGGTCGGAGTCATAAACTAAAAAAAACTACCTTTTTATCCTTTTTCTCAAGGTTATAGAAAACTTCCTTATCTAGTTCTAGCATTTTGAAAAAAAATGCTTCTTTTTTTACACACAGTTCGAGTCACTTGTTGACTCACGATTACGCCTGTTAAAAGTTTCAAACGTACCAAAGATGCTAAATTGTTTTCTTTTTATTCTAACTCGAAAAAGAAGAAAAAAATGCAATGGATTTAAAACGAGAGTTTATTCTTAAGTAAATCAATTGGGAGATGCTTCTCTAGAGTGTCCCATATATCTATTGAACTTTTTGCATTCTTTTAAACAAGAATCTAATAAACTAGAATTGAGTCAGTGGAAAAAAGGAGAGAGTGGAAAGTGTTAAATGGAGAGAGTCGACTAATCAGAGACTTTTAGGATCTTCTTTACATCAACGACGGGTTCTCCACCCGTACGGGGATGGAGTGACAGAAGTATGGAAATAGGATAAGGTAGCGGCGAGACGAGCCGTTTAAATAGGTGTCAAGTGGAAGTGCAGTGATGTATGCAGCTGAGGCATCCTAACGAACGAACGATTTGAACCTTGTTCCTACATGGCCTGATCAAATCAATACTAATACTAATATAAAATAGAATACTTTATTAAGGTTAATTTTATGCTGTATTCCTAGAAATTTCAGGGTAGAAAACATTATCTAGAATTTCTCTTAGATTTGAACCCATAGCTGATGATAGAACTAGAATAGATATCTTTTGTTTTCTACTCACGCAAGCCCATATCCTTTCTTTTTTATCAATTGCTAATTCCGATCTCCCCCCCAATCTGATATTATAGTGCCAGTGTAGATAGAAATTCCCTTATGATCTAATTCCGTCATACCCCCCCTTTTCTTTACGTAGTATTTTTCTTACTATACCTGTTGACGTAGCATTATAGACTGTATTGTTACTCTTGCTACCATCAGGATAGATCTGTCCTCTTCCTCGGTTTCCCCCTACCTTTCGTAAATCCAAGCAAACTTTTCGTAAATTCAAGCAACCTTTTCGTAAATCTAAACAACCTTTTCGTAGGCGTCCCCAGATTGGCCCGGGAGATCGAATTGATTATAGAAACATGAGTTTAATTAATAGATTTATTAGTGAACAAGGAAAAATATTATCTGCATTTCATAACTGATTTTTTTCTCTTTTTATTTCGTTTCTTTTTTATTTATACCTTCTTTATCTTTAGTTTTATCTAGTTAATCAATAGTATCTACTGGCTCGAACTCGAATTTGATCGCCTTCCATACTTCACAAGCTGCGGCTAGTTCAGGACTCCATTTGCAAGCTGCTCGGATAATTTCATTACCTTCGCGAGCAAGATCGCGCCCTTCGTTACGAGCTTGTACACAGGCTTCTAAAGCCACTTCTGTAATGTAAATACAATGAAATTAATTGTGTAAAATGAAATTTCAATAAAATAAAAAAAGGAGTCTTCATGTCCTGTTATCGAGGACCTCGTTTAAAAAAAATACGCCGTCTGGGAGCTTTACCAGGACTCACTAGAAAAACACCTAAATCCGGAAGTAATCTTAAAAAAAATTCAATTCTGGGAAAAAGGAGCAATATCGTATTCGTCTTCAAGAAAAACAGAAATTGCGTTTTCATTATGGTCTGACAGAACGACAATTACTTAGATATGTACATATCGCTGGAAAAGCAAAAAGGTCAATAGGCCAGGTTTTACTACAATTACTTGAAATGCGTTTGGATAATATCCTTCTGATTCTCAAAGAATGAGGGGCAAGGGGATTGATACCGAGATAAAAAGGTCTAACTTCCAAACTATGTCTTTTTTCATTCATTCTCCTTTAGTTTTTTTCTCTATCTAGAAGTGGAATAGAATAACCCGGTTGAAGGGTAATGATCATACGTCTGTAATGCATTGTATGGCCCAGAATAGGTCCTATTCTTCTACCTTTTCCAGGTAGTCGATGGCTATTCACAGCTACCACCTTAACACCAAAGAAGAGTTCGACCCAATGCTTTATTTCTGTCTTAGTGAATCCCGATTCGACATTAAAAGTATATTGATTCTTTCCCAATAAACGAAGACTTTTTTCTGTAAGTATTAAAGATCTTTTAGAAGCGCATACTCCTCCGGGGGGTCGATTAGGGCGTGGGCATAAGGGCCTTTATGACACAATCAACAATTCGATTCATTTTCAGTTAGGTCTTGCTGTAGCTTCTTTAGGGGTTATTACTTCCTTAGTAGCTCAACATATGTACTCTTTACCTCCTTATGCATTCATAGCACAAGACAACTCCCCGAACAGTACTATAGGAATCCGTACTGAACATTCCCCCTGTAATAGTACAGGCTCCCATAGCAATGACGTATTTTGGTTCAGGCATTTGCTCGTATAATCTCACTAAAGAGGGAGCCATTTTCATTGTTACCGTACCGGCTGTTAAAATTAGGTCTGCTTGCCTAGGACTTGATCTTGGTACCAATCCATAACGATCAAAGTCGAATCGTGAGCCTATTAATGAAGCAAATTCAATGAAACAACAACTGGTACCGTATAGAAGGGGCCATAAACTGGAGAGTCTTGACCAATTCGACAGATTAAAATAAAGAGTTCTCGTGGTCTAGAATCCACAAAATTTGCGTTTGGAACATTAAATAGCTTGTATCCATAGAACATCTGGCATAACATAGATAATAAATAAATAGGAGTTAATATCATTACAATTGCCATTACAAAAGTAATTAGTGTTTGCAGATCAAATCACGTCTTATAATAAGAAGAAATCTTTCTCGGTATCAATCCCCTTGCCCCTCATTCTTTGAGAATCAGAAGGATCCTTTTCGAGTTTCCATTTCTTCATTTGGAATTTGGGCTCTTCTATCTTCGACTTATTTTTTTGGCTTTATTCTTTATTTATTTCATTTCGATTTTTCCCTCTTCCTCTATCCAAATCTTTGGTGTTGCTTTTTCCAATAAACGTTGGTTACATTTCTTCATGCTATTTGTACCCGTCACCGGTTTATGGATGAGTGCTATTGGCGTAGTTGGCTTGGCTCTTCCGTCCAGTAAAACGGAAGAATTATAAATTTCTAAAATGATAGATAGGAATATAGCGAATAAAGCCATTGCGATGCCCATAAAAGGAGAGTTTTTTCTATTTTGACTTACTCCCCCGCCACGAGCGAACGGGAATGGATAAGAGGCTTGTGGGATTGACGTGATAGGGTAGGGTTGGCTATACTGCTGGTGGCGAACTCCAGGCTAATAATCTGAAGCGCATGGATACAAGTTATCCTTGGAAGGAAAGACAATTCCGAATCTGCTTTGTCTACGAATAAGGAAGCTATAAGTAATGCAACTATGAATCTCATGGAGAGTTCGATCCTGGCTCAGGATGAATGCTGGCGGCATGCTTAACACATGCAAGTCGAACGGGAAGTGGTGTTTCCAGTGGCGAACGGGTGAGTAACGCGTAAGAACCTGCCCTTGGGAGGGGAACAACAACTGGAAACGGTTGCTAATACCCCGTAGGCTGAGGAGCAAAAGGAGAAAATTCTCTTGCAAATACAGATCTCTTAATCATTTCTTCACATGTACCCGCAGTCGCATTCAAGTAATGCCCCTTGATTTCACCGGTTTCGGCCTATGATTTATAAATAGCTTCGGCACAAAAGACAAAATGGTCTCTCCAGCGCATAAATGCGATATCAGTCCATAGACTTCTTTTAATAATTTCAATTTCAAAAAAGAATTGATAGTTTCTACCTCTACCCTATCTATTATCATTTCAACGATCAACTTCCCCCATAATGATATCTATACTACCTAATATCGTCATGATATCAGCCAATTTCATTTTTTAACTAGCTGAGAAAGAATTTGCAAATTAATAAACCCGGGTGGACGGATTTTCCATCTCCAGGGGAAAAGGCTATCATCTCCTACTAGATAAATCCCTAATTCACCTTTTGGGGCTTCTACTCTTACATAAAGCTATTGTACTTTTTTTCATGGAAAAAGGAAATATCAATTTCTCCATTCATTGAACCCTAGTTCGGGACTGACGGGGGTAGGGTTGGCTATACTGCTGGTGGCGAACTCCAGGCTAATAATCTGAAGTGCATGGATACAAGTTATCCTTGGAAGGAAAGACAATTCCGAATCTGCTTTGTCTACGAATAAGGAAGCTATAAGTAATGCAACTATGAATCTCATGGAGAGTTCAATCCTGGCTCAGGATGAACGCTGGCGGCATGCTTAACACATGCAAGTCGAACGGGAGCGCAATTTCTAGTAAAAAATCCTGTATCCTTCCACTTAGATCAAAAGGAATTTTTCCAATAGAACTATGGAACCCCCGAGTGGTTGCGGTTGTACCTGTACTGCAGGATTAAGAAAACTCGCTATTCACTCAGTTTATTTTCCATAATAAGTTATGTAGGAGAGATGGCCGAGCGGTTCAAGGCGTAGATAGAAGAGCCCAGATTCCAAATGAAGAAATGGAAACTCGAAAAGGATCCTTCTGATTCTCAAAGAATGAGGGGCAAGGGGATTGATACCGAGAAAGATTTCTTCTTATTATAAGACGTGAACTTTTTCTAAGTAATGGGGAAGAGGACTGAAACATGCCACTGAAAGACTCTACTGAGACAAAAAGATGGGCTGTCAAAAAGGTAGAGGAGGTAGGATGGGCAGTTGGTCAGATCTAGTATGGATCGTACATGTACGATAGTTGGAGTCGGCGAGCATTTCTCGGTTTATCGAATGATGATACATAGTGCAATATGGTCAGAACAGGGTGTTGCATTTTTAATACAAACCCTGGAAAGAAAGGGAGTCTAAAATAACTGGAAGTGGGAGAAGAGGGATTACCCATGCATATTGATATGTATGTTCCATAAGAAAAGAAATTGCAATTTTTACTTCAATTTTTAGCCTACGCCCCATAGAAACTGTCTACCTGAGACTGTCCCTTGGCCCGCGGGTCTGACACAAGGTTAGAATCCGAGCTCTTCCAGAGTGGTATCTCACTGATGGCTCGGGCCCCCTCGGAAGGGGGCCTTCTTCGCCTTCCACCTAAGCTGCGCAGGAAAGGCCCAAAGCCAATCCCAGGGAACAGTAAAGCTTCATAGGGTCTTTCTGTCCAGGTGCAGTGTAACGCCCGGGTAATTAAGCTACAGTGAACCTCTGCTAATGAT
This sequence comes from Triticum timopheevii, assembly GCA_963921465.1. NCBI lineage: Eukaryota > Viridiplantae > Streptophyta > Magnoliopsida > Poales > Poaceae > Triticum > Triticum timopheevii. The sequence goes on from OY997265.1 coordinate 115,209,907, forward strand.
GCCACGTCACCTCGATTACTGTTCCTAATCTCGTGTTGGTTCGAAACTGATTCAAATTCAAATTCAAAATCAACCAAAGAATAAAAGTTTTCAAATATTAAAACTAAAATGTTCGGAGTGAACCAAATATTGCATAGGTAATTATGGTGGAGAAAGCACACCTTTATAAAATGTTTAAACACTCTAAAATGAATAAAATAGTAACAATAATTATTTAAATGCTTTCAAAATGTTAAACAATTTCAAAACTATTTTGTTTCGGTGCTAAGTGGTTTGTGGCTGTGGCTTAGTTTGCAACCTCTATTTTGGTGCCACTGTAGTATTTTACTAAAATGAGAAATAAAAGAAAACACAAAAACAGAAAACAAAACAAAAGAGAAAATACATGAGAGAAAAACTAAAACCTAAAGCTAACAAAAAAAAAGTGGAAGAACCCCCCTCCCTGGGCCGTGGCCCAACTGGACCAGCCCACTGGCCCAGACCGACCCCCACTCCCCCATAACCCCACTAAACCGAAACCCTAACCCCCCACTCGCTCCACTCCCTCCCCCGATTCCCCTGGATCGGGATCGATCCCCACTCTCCCCTCACCCTCGCTCCTCTCGCTCCCCCCCGAACCAGATCGGGACGCAACGCCCCCCTTGCTAGACCCCGCCGCCCCTGGCGCCCGTCGCCACCACCGCTCCGCCATCGCCAAGCCGCCTCCTTGCCGGAGAGGGGACGGATCCCGGGGGCCCTGCCGTGGATCCGGCCTCCCTCGCCACCCGTACACGACCACGCTGCCGCGGGACCCTGCCCGGAGCTACCTCGCCCCCGCCGCACGAGGACCGCGTCGCCGGACTGCTTCCTCGACGCCGTCGTCTCCGCCCTCTTCCTCATCCCCCACTGCCTAGCCCCTACGCGCCCCTCCCCGTGAGCACCTCTCCTCCTCCGCCCCGCGCTGTGCCTGAACGGCGCCCCGGCACGCGCCTAGCTCCGACCCAGCCCGGTGTGTCAACGGGCACGCTCGCGCCCGCCCCCGTCCGCACACACGCCCCGTTCCGGCCATGGACTCGCGGTGACCACCGCACCTGTGGCGCTCTTGCCTGCGTCGACGAGCCCCTGCTCGGGTCGTCCTGGTCCGGCCGCACCGCCCACGGCCTCGGCAAGCCCCGGTCCTCCTGTTGCCGTGCTGCCGCGGCTCCGCTGCCCCCCAACCGCGCTGCTGGCCCGCGCCACGGCCAACCCCTCTCCGTCGACGCCCCGGCTCCGGCCGCTCCGGCCGCCGCGGCCGACGACTCCCCTGGCCAGTGCCCTACTGCGTTGGGTCAGGGGCTCGGCCCGCTAACGGGCGCCCTGTAGCCTCCTGCACCCGCGCGCCCATGCGCCCACACCCGTTAAGGCCCCCTGGGGCCACTGACATGGGGGCCCCAGCCCCAGAACGTTTTGTTAAAAAAACAATTAAAAATAATATGTAAAATAAATAAAATAAATAAATAGATAATAATAATTTAATTAATTAATTAATTAAGGAATTAATTAAGTTAATTAATCATAATTAGATTAACCTAACTAACTAATTAGTTTAATTAAATAGTAGTTAGTTTAGTTAAACACTTATTAGGCTAAACAGTCAATGACCAGTGGGTACCACACGTCAGTTGACCAGTCAACACCTCTGTTGACTGTTGACGTCATGCTGACGTCATGATGACGCCAGCAAGCACTGTTCTGGATAATGTTGTATTAAAATAATTAAATAAATCCTGAAAATGATTTAAATCTTTTAAAATTAATAGAAAAATAAACCGTAGCTCAGATGGAAATACTTTCTACATGAAAGTTGCTCAGAACGACGAGACGATTACGGATACACAACCCGTTTGTCCGCCACACCCCCCTAACCTATCGAACACGTAACTTTCCCCCTCCGGCTCCTCTGCCCGAAAACGCGAAACACCGGGGATACTTTCCCGGATGTTATCCCCCTTCACCGGTATCACCTACTACCGCGTTAGGGCACCTCTAACGTCGTTACTTGCCATGTCATGCATCACTATGCATATGCTTGCTTATATATTTATTGTTTCTCCCCCCTCTTCTCTCGATAGACACCGAGACCGACGCCGCTGCTACCCAGTACGACTACGGAGTTGACGACCCCTCTCTCTTGCCAGAGCAACCAGGCAAGCCCCCCCTTTGATCACCAGATATCGCCTACTCTTCTCTATACTGCTTGCATTAGAGTAGTGTAGCATGTTACTGCTTCCCGTTAATCCTATACTGATGCATAGCCTGTCCTTGCTACTACTGTTGATACCTTACCTGCAATCCTAATGCTTAGTATAGGATGCCAGTTTATCATCTGTGGACCTACATTCTTGTCCGTCCGCCATGCTATATTATCGGGCCGTGATCAATCGGGAGGTGATCACGGGTATATACTATGTACTTTATACAGGATACATGTGGTGACTAAAGACGGGTCGGCTTGAGGAGCACCCGCGAGTGGATCTTTGAGGCGGAGCGACAGGGCAGGTTCAGACCACCTAGGAGAGAGGTGGGCCTGGCCCTGGTCGGCGTTCGCGGATACTTAACACGCTTAACAAGATCTGGGTATTTGATCTGAGTCTGGCCATTTGGTCTATACGCACTAACCATCTACGCGGGAGTAGTTATGGGTATCCCGGCGTCGTGGTATCAGCCGAAGCCTTTGTGACGTCAGCGACTGAGTGGCGCGCGCCGAATTGGACTAGAACGCCACTAGGCTAGGTCTGCTTTCGGCCGCGTACGCAACGTGCAGGTGTGCTAAGGGCGATGGGCCCAGACCCCTGTGCGCATAGGTTTAGACCGGCGTGCTGACCTCTCTGTTGTGCCTAGGTGGGGCTGCGACGTGTTGATCTTCCGAGGCCGGGCATGACCCAGGAAAGTGTGTCTGGCCAAATGGGATTGAGCGTGTTGGGGAATGTGGTGCACCCCTGCAGGGAAGTTAATCTATTCGAATGGCCGTGATCTTCGGTAATAGGACGATTTGGAGTTGTACCTTGACCTTATGACAACTAGAACCGGATACTTAATAAAACACACCCTTCCAAGTGCCAGATACAACTGGTGGTCGCTCTCTCACAGGGCGACGAGGGGAGGATCATCGGTTAGGGTTATGCTATGCGATGCTGCTTGGAGGACTTCAGTCTACTCTCTTCTACATGCTGCAAGACGAAGGCTGCCAGAAGCGTAGTCTTCGAAAGGATTAGTTATCCCCCTCTTATTCTGGCATTCTGCAGTTCAGTCCACATTTGATACCCTTATTCCATTTGATACCCATGCATATGTAGTGTAGCTCCTTGCTTGCGAGTACTTTGGATGAGTACTCACGGTTGCTTTCTCCCCCTTTCTCCCCCTTTCCTTTCTTTCTGGTTGTCGCAACCAGATGCTGGAGTCCACGAGCCAGATGCCACCGCCGCCGACGACTCCTACTACACCGAAGGTGCCTACTACTACGTGATGCCCGCTGACGACGACCAGGAGTAGTTAGGAGGATCCCAGGCAGGAGGCATGCGCCTCTTTCGATCTGTATCCCAGTTTGTGCTAGCCTTCTTAAGGCAGACTTGTTTAACTTATGTCTGTACTCAGATATTGTTGTTTCCGCTGACTCGTCTATGATCGAGCTCTTGTATTCGAGCCCTCGAGGCCCCTGGCTTGTAATATGATGCTTGTATGACTTATTTTATTTGTAGAGTTGTGTTGTGATATCTTCCCGTGAGTCCCTGATCTTGATCGTACACGTTTGCGTGTATGATTAGTGTACGGTCAAATCGGGGGTGTCAAAAGTTGGTATCAGAGCCGACTGCCTGTAGGAATTCCCCTTCCACACTCCTTGGCCGAAGTCGAGTCTAGACATTGCAAAAACTTCTACTAACTTGGCTATGTGCCTTACGGGCCCACGTCGCCATCGGGTGGTACTAGGATCTTTTACTCCTCGACCTTTACTCTGGGACTCTAAACTCTCTCCTACTCGGGTTAAACGAATTTACTAACTCTGACACTAGGATCCCGTTACGACATTCACCCCAAAGTTGGATAAAAGCCATAGTTATTCCTTAGAATAGTATTTTGAACGGTTTCCACATTGTCATTTGATTCATTTGAAACATCTCTGTTTTCAGATGGAACCCACGAGGCAGGTCATGCGTCACACGACGCCATTGGTGCCTCGGGATCACCTGCCGTGCTAGCTGAGATGATGACCTATCTGGGTTATCGCTGGCACCCCGAGTACACCGTCTCCGAGGAGTATCAGGACTTTAACCAGGAGCAGTACCGTGCTGTCGTCCACCTCTACTCTCGAGAGTATGACTCCACTACTGTGCTGCACACCGCTTATGGTGTTGGTGTGACCATCGATATGACAGTTCACGATGCTGCCTATGCTGCTCTGACACGCCTTCGTAGGGAGTACCGGGAGTTGGACACCTCCCCCTTCAGGCACATTGCTATCGCATCCGATGTTGATGCGGAGGGTTACTACACTGCTGCCTACTCCACTGTCACCCGAGAGCCCTTCTACCATCAGAACCTGGTTCTGCATGCTGATGGGCTGGATCGAGCTAACCGAGCTCTTCGCCACGAGTTGTACACCACTCGTCAGCACCTCTACCGTGCTCTGACGATGTTGCACCCCTTCGTCGGATCTGGGGAGCTGTCGCGTTCTGCTATCTACCCAGCCAGGACCGTGATGCCCCAGGGTGTCGGTTGGCCAGAGGTGGGAGGCTACTCTCCCGCACTTGGTCCTCTTCTGCCACTTGAGCGTCAGGTTCTGCACTAGAGTACCCGCGGACCCCAGGTTGCCGACGTGGTGTACCCGATGCCACACTACCAGCTTTCAGGCTACAGCTACCTCCGCAGTACCGCATGGGACTGATGTAGACTTGCTTGTTAGTGTTAGATGCATTCGCCGCGAGCCTGCGTGCCGCCTATGATGTCTTAGTCTATGTACCAAACTCTGTGTAACGAACTTCATGCATGATCTCTTTTGTAAGATATGCCGACTACTATGTAGTATCTATCGTGCTGCTTTCGTTGTGCATGTTTCATCATGAATGATTCTCGTCTTTGCAAATTTCTCAATACTGAACTACCCCAGTTATATATTAGCAGGATGGTTAGACCAGGTGGTCGTGGTCGTGGTCATGGTGGCAACGCCCCACCACCGCCTGAGTACATGACTGGTATGATCCAACAGCTTGAGATGAATCGCCAGTTCATGGAGAATATGATGGCTCAGTTTCCTCGCCCCAATATGAACCAGCAGCCAACCCCAGTAACCCTGCAGGATTTCATGCGCCTAAACCCAACTGTGTACCGCAGCTCAACTCAGCCTCTGGATGCTGATGACTGGCTCCGTGACATCACCTATGAGATGGAGTCTACTGATGTAGCCCCTGCCAGCTATGTCACCTTTGCTTCCTTCTTCCTGAAGGGACCCGCGGCTCAATGGTGGGACAGCCACAGGCGTACTCTGCCAGCTGGAACAATCATCACCTGGCCAGACTTCCAAGCTGCCTTCCGAGCTCGCTTCATTCCTCAGGGAGTTATGGACCGGAAGAAGCGTGAGTTCCGCAACCTCACCCAAGGCAACAAAACTGTGGAAGCTTATCAGCGGGAGTTTCTAGACTTGTCCCGCTATGCTGAAGAGGACATTGCAACTGATGCACGCAGACAGGAGAAGTTCCGGGATGGCCTTCAAGCCGACATCAAGCTCACACTTCTAGTGCATGACTTTGCTGATTTCGCCACTCTGGTGAACAAAGCCATCAATGTCGAAACTGGTCTGCAGGAATACCAGAGCTGTCACAAGCGCAGCCGTGACACGGGCTCATCTTCGGGCCCGTCCTCACAGAAGCGCAAGATATGGATTCCCAACAGCATGTACCAGCCGAATGCACCTGCCCCAAGGCAGTCCTATGCTGCACCTCGTCTGCCTACGGCTCCAACTAGGCAGCCAAGGCTTCCAGCTCCACCACCCCAAGCTCCTGTTCCTACTCCCGAGAATGGTTTGTGCTTCAGGTGTGGACAACCAGGGCACCGTGCTAGGGGATGCAACCAGAAACAGAATCAACTGGCCCTTCCAGCAACTGGCCGTGGAAGCAACCAGCCCTGCAACATCAATGCCAAGTCTTATGGTCACGTTCATGCCAACCATGTTGATCTGAACGAAGCCCAAGACCAGCCTGCTACCGTGATGGGTACACTCCTCGTAAACTTAGTACCTGCATCTATTTTATTCGATTCAGGAGCATCGCATTCATTCATGTCAGAAGATTTTGCATACAAGCATGACGTTAAATGTGAGGAGATGAACACTTCGGTATTGGTAAAAACCCCCGTGGGACAATGTCAAACCTCACTGGTTGGCATCGATGTCCCCGTGGAAATCGAAGGGCTGGAATTCTATGCCTCTCCCATTATCCTGAAGTCGTCTAACATCGACCTCATTCTGGGAATGGATTGGTTGAAAGCGCATACTGCTTCTATAGTTTGTGCCACTAAGGTCGTCCATCTGCTACACCCTTCTGACGAAATAATAGCTTACCAAGATCATCTAGTTCAGAACGCCGAGGCACGACTTTATGCCTTGAATGCGTTGAACGCTGCACCACTCGAGGGCATTGAAAACATTCCCGTCGTTCGTGAATTCCAAGATGTCTTCCTAGAAGAACTTCCAGGGATTCCCCCTGCTAGAGCTGTCGAATTCATCATCGACTTGAAACCCGGCACCACCCCTATAGCTAAACGACCCTACAAGATGCCGCCGCATGAGCTCATTGAGCTTAAGGAGGAAATCGACAAATCTCTTTTCAAAGGTTTCATTCGCCCAAGTTTCTCTCCTTGGGGAGCACCTTCTCTCTTTGTTAGGAAGAAGGATGGGACAAACCGATTAGTCCAAGACTACCGTCCTATAAACCAAGCTACCATTCAGAATAAATATCCTCTTCCTCGAATCAATGATCTTTATGATCAACTGGCTGGCTCATCAGTGTTCTCCAAACTCGACTTGAGGTTGGGTTACCATCAGATCCGTGTTCATGAAGAGGACATCCCAAAAACCGCCTTCATGACTCGGTATGGGTCATATGAGTACACCGTCATGTCATTCGGCTTAACGAATGCTCCCGCCACCTTCTCTCGTCTGATGAATTATATATTCATGGATTACCTCGACAAGTTCGTCGTGGTTTATCTAGACGATATCCTTGTATTTTCCAAGAACGAGGAAGAACATGCTGGACATCTACGTCTTGTGCTGGAGAAGCTTCGAGAACATCAACTGTATGCTAAGTATTCCAAGTGTGAATTCTGGCTCCCTGAAGTAACCTATCTTGGGCATGTCATCTCCAAGGATGGTATTTCCGTCAACCCTGAACGAGTTCAGGCTATTCTCGATTGGACTCCTCCGAAGAACGTCAAGCAAGTCCGAAGTTTTCTCGGTCTCGCCAGCTATTGCCGTCGATTCGTCGAGAACTTCTCCAAGATTGCCAGGCCCCTGACTAATCTGTTGCATAAGGGTGTCAAGTTCGACTGGACAGACAAGTGTCAGGAAAGTTTCCAGGCGCTCAAAGACAAGTTGACTTCTGCCCCCGTACTTGCTCCACCTGATACTAAGGACTTCGTCATTTACTGCGACGCTTCCCGTCAAGGATTAGGCTGTGTCCTAATGCAAGAGCGCAGAGTGATTGCTTATGCCTCTCGTCAACTGCGCCCTCACAAAGAAAACTACCCGGCTCACGACCTTGAGCTTGCTGCTGTCATTCATGCACTGAAGCAGTGGCGACATTACCTTCTCGGTAATCGTTGCGAGATCTTCACCGACCATCAAAGTCTGAAGTATCTGTTTACTCAGCCATATTTGAACCTACGCCAGCAAAGATGGATGGAGACTGTTGCAGACTTTGACGTGGGTATATCCTATACCCCCGGCAAGGCTAATGTAATGGCTGATGCCTTGAGCCGCAAGTCTTACTGCAACCACCTCCAGGTCCACAAAGTTCAGCCCTCGCTTGCCGAAGAATTTAGAAGGCTGAACCTCCATATTGTTCCTCCGGGATCACTCGCTCCCCCTCCCGAAGGTTTCCCCAAACGGAACCTCCATGTTGTTTCCAAGGGTTCTCTCAATACCCTGGTTGTGAAACCAGATCTTGTGGACACCATCAAATGGATACAGAAATGTGACGATGAAGTCCTCAAGATTAAGCGCGACCTCAAAAAAAGAAACCCCTCATTCTTCACTGTTGCTGACGATGGCGCCTTGTATTTCAAAGGCCGCCTAGTGGTACCATGTTCGAAGAAAAACCTGGATAAGACTAAAAGGGTTATGCAAGAAGCTCATGATACGCCTCTGTGCATCCATCCTGTTAGTACAAAGATGTACCAGGATATTCGTCAAAGATTCTGGTGGTCTAATATGAAGCAGGACATTGGTCGTTATGTTGCTGAGTGTGATGTTTGTCGCCGAATCAAAGCAGAGCATCAAAGGCCTGCTGGAACTCTGCAACCTATCTCTATTCCTGAATGGAAATGGGACCATGTTGAGATGGACTTCGTCATTGAATTTCCCAAATCGCAAAAAGGTAAAGATGCTATTCTTGTCGTCATTGACCGACTTTCCAAAGTTGCCCATTTCTTGGTGGTCAAAGAGACAATCACTGCTAGTCAGCTTGCTACTCTCTACATGGCCAGAATTGTTTCACTTCATGGTATTCCACTGGTTATCAGTTCAGACCGTGGCAGCTTATTCACTTCAAGGTTTTGGGCGAGTTTCCAAGAAGCTATGGGGACTCATCTGTCGTTCATTACTGCGTTCCATCCTCAGTCGCAAGGATAGGTTGAACGTGTCAACCAAGTTCTCGAAGACATGCTTCGATCTTGTGTAATCTCATTCGACAAGAAATGGGAGGAATCTCTTCCATATGCCGAGTTCTCTTATAATAATAGCTATCAAGCTAGTCTGAAGATGTCCCCCTTCGAAGTGCTATATGGACGAAAGTGTCGAACCCCTCTGAACTGGTCAGAAACTGGGGAGCGTCCACTCTTCGGTCCGGATATTATCCAACAGGCCGAAGAACAAGTTCGCATTATTCGCGAGAATCTCAAGACTGCTCAGTCACGTCAGAAAAGTCAGTATGACCATCATCACCAAGACATGGTCTATCAACCTGGCGAAAAGGCTTATCTTCGAGTTACACCAATGAAGGGTGCTCACCGCTTCGGGATCAAGGGCAAGCTAGCTCCTCGCTATGTCGGTCCCTTCACTATTCTCGAAAGGCGTGGAAAGGTAGCATATCAACAGGAGCTTCCGCCGAACCTTTCTTAGGTTCACGATGTGTTCCATGTGTCACAACTCCGCCGTTGCTTCAAGGATCCAATCCGAGCGGTGGATCATGAAGTGCTCGAATTGCAACAGGACCTCTCTTATAAAGAGCATCCGGTCCGCATTCTTGACCAAGCTGGACGCCGCACACGTTAGAAGGCGATCAAATTCCTCAAAGTCCAGTGGTCGAATCACTCTGAAGACGAAGCCAGTTGGGAACGCGAGGATCGCCTGCGTGATGAATACCCCGCGTTGTTTCCTTCTACCTCCTAAATCTCGGGACGAGATTTCTTGTAGTGGAGGAGTTTTGTAACGCCCGGGTAATTAAGCTATAGTGAACCTCTGCTAATGATGCCACATCACCTCGATTACTGTTCCTAATCTCGTGTTGGTTCGAAACTGATTCAAATTCAAATTCAAATTCAAAATCAACCAAAGAATAAAAGTTTTCAAATATTAAAACTAAAATGTTCGGAGTGAACCAAATATTGCATAGGTAATTATGGTGGAGAAAGCACACCTTTATAAAATGTTTAAACACTCTAAAATGAATAAAATAGTAACAATAATTATTTAAATGCTTTCAAAATGTTAAACAATTTCAAAACTATTTTGTTTCGGTGCTAAGTGGTTTGTGGTTGTGGCTTAGTTTGCAACCTCTATTTTGGTGCCACTGTAGTATTTTACTAAAATGAGAAATAAAAGAAAACACAAAAACAGAAAACAAAACAAAAGAGAAAATACATGAGAGAAAAACTAAAACCTAAAGCTAACAAAAAAAAGTGGAAGAACCCCCCTCCCTGGGCCGTGGCCCAACTGGACCAGCCCACTGGCCCAGACCGGCCCCCACTCCCCCATAACCCCACTAAACCGAAACCCTAACCCCCCACTCGCTCCACTCCCTCCCCCGATTCCCCTGGATCGGGATCGATCCCCACTCTCCCCTCACCCTCGCTCCTCTCGCTCCCCCCCGAACCAGATCGGGACGCAACGCCCCCCCCCCCCCTTGCTAGACCCCGCCGCCCCTGGCGCCCGTCGCCACCACCGCTCCGCCATCGCCAAGCCGCCTCCTTGCTGGAGAGGGGACGGATCCCGGGGGCCCTGCCGCGGATCCGGCCTCCCTCGCCACCCGTCCACGACCACGGGACCCCGCCCGGAGCTACCTCGCCCCCGCCGCACGAGGACCGCGTCGCCGGACTGCTTCCTTGACGCCGTCGTCTCCGCCCTCTTCCTCATCCCCCACTGCCTAGCCCCTACGCGCCCCTCCCCGTGAGCACCTCTCCTCCTCCGCCCCGCGCTGTGCCTGAACGGCGCCCCGGCACGCGCCTAGGTCCGAGCCAGCCCGGTGTGTCAACGGGCGCGCTCGCGCCCGTCCCCGTCCACACACACACCCCGTTCCGGCCATCGACTCGCGGTGACCACCGCACCCGTGGCGCTCTTGCCTGCGTCGACGAGCCCCTGCTCGGGTCATCCTGGTCCGGCCACACCGCCCACGGCCTCGGCAAGCCCCGTCCCTCCTCTTGCCGTGCTGCCGCGGCTCCGCCGCCCCCCAACCGCGCTGCTGGCCCGCGTCGCGGCCAACCCCTCTCCGTCGACGCCCCGGCTCCGGCCGCTCCGGCCGCCGCGGGCGACGACTCCCCTAGCCAGTGCCCTGCTGCGTTGGGTCAGGGGCTCGGCCCGCTAACGGGCGCCCCGTAGCCTCCTGCACCCGCGCGCCCATGCGCCCACACCCGTTAAGGCCCCCTGGGGCCACTGACATGGGGGCCCGAGCCCCAGAACGTTTTGTTAAATAAATAGATAATAATAATTTAATTAATTAATTAATTAAGGAATTAATTAAGTTAATTAATCATAATTAGATTAACCTAACTAACTAATTAGTTTAATTAAACAGTAGTTAGTTTAGTTAAACACTTATTAGGCTAAACAGTCAATGACCAGTGGGTCCCACACGTCAGTTGACCAGTCAACACCTCTGTTGACTGCTGACGTCATGCTGACATCATGATGACGTCAGCAAGCACTGTTCTGGATAATGTTGTATTAAAATAATTAAATAATTCCTAAAAATGATTTAAATCTTTTAAAATTAATAGAAAATAAACCGTAGCTCAGATGGATATACTTTCTACATGAAAGTTGCTCAGAACGACGAGACGATTACGGATACGCAACCCGTTCGTCCGCCACACCCCCCTAACCTATCGAACACGTAACTTTCCCCTTCCGGCTCCTCTGCCCGAAAACGCGAAACACCGGGGATACTTTCCCGGATGTTATCCCCCTTCACCGGTATCACCTACTACCGCGTTAGGGCACCTCTAACTTCGTTACTTGCCATGTCATGCATCACTATGCATATGCTTGCTTATATATTTATTGTTTCTCCCCCTCTTCTCTCGATAGACACCGAGACCAACGCCGCTGCTACCCAGTACGACTACGGAGTTGACGACCCCTCTCTCTTGCCAGAGCAACCAGGCAAGCCCCCCCTTTGATCACTAGATATCGCCTACTCTTCTCTATACTGCTTGCATTAGAGTAGTGTAGCATGTTACTGCTTCCCGTTAATCCTATACTGATGCATAGCCTGTCCTTGCTACTACTGTTGATACCTTACCTGCAATCCTAATGCTTAGTATAGGATGCCAGTTTATCATCTGTGGCCCTACATTCTTGTCCGTCTGCCATGCTATTTATCGGGCCGTGATCACTCGGGAGGTGATCACGGGTATATACTATGTAGTTTATACAGGATACATGTGGTGACTAAAGACGGGTCGGCTTGAGGAGCACCCGCGAGTGGATCTTTGAGGCGGAGCGACAGGGCAGGTTCAGACCACCTAGGAGAGAGGTGGGCCTGGCCCTGGTCGGCGTTCACGGATACTTAAACGCTTAACGAGATCTGGGTATTTGATCTGAGTCTGGCCATTTGGTCTATACGCACTAACCATCTACGCGGGAGTAGTTATGGGTATCCCGGCGTCGTGGTATCAGCCGAAGCCTTCATGACGTCAGCGACTGAGTGGTGCGCGCCGGATTGGACTGGAACGCCACTAGGCTAGGTCTGCTTTTGGCCGCGTACGCAACGTGCATGTGTGCTAAGGGCGATGGGCCCAGACCCCTGTGCGCATAGGTTTAGACCGGCGTGCTGACCTCTCTGTTGTGCCTAGGTGGGGCTGCAAAGTGTTGATCTTCTGAGGCCGGGCATGACCCAGGAAAGTGTGTCCGGCCAAATGGGATCGAGCGTGTTGGGGAATGTGGTGCACCCCTGCAGGGAAGTTAATATATTCGAATAGCCGTGATCTTCGGTAATAGGACGATTTGGAGTTGTACCTTGACCTTATGACAACTAGAACCGGATACTTAATAAAACACACCCTTCCAAGTGCCAGATACAACCGGTGGTCGCTCTCTCACAGGGCGACGAGGGGAGGATCATCGGTTAGGGTTATGCTATGCGATGCTGCTTGGAGGACTTCAGTCTACTCTCTTCTACATGCTGAAAGACGGAGGCTGCCAGAAGCATAGTCTTCGAAAGGATTAGTTATCCCCCTCTTATTCTGGCATTCTACAGTTCAGTCCACATATGATACCCTTATTCCATTTGATACCCATGCATAGGTAGTGTAGCTCCTTGCTTGCGAGTACTTTGGATGAGTACTCACGGTTGCTTTCTCCCCCTTTTTCCCCCTTTCCTTTCTTTCTGGTTGTCGCAACCAGATGCTGGATTCCAGGAGCCAGACGCCACCGTCGACGACGACTCCTACTACACCGGAGGTGCCTACTACTACGTGATGCCCGCTGACGACGACCAGGAGTAGTTAGGAGGATCCCAGGCAGGAGGCCTGCGCCTCTTTCGATCTGTATCCCAGTTTGTGCTAGCCTTCTTAAGGCAGACTTGTTTAACTTATGTCTGTACTCAGATATTGTTGTTTCCACTGACTCTTCTATGATCGAGCTCTTGTATTCGAGCCCTCGAGGCCCCTGGCTTGTAATATGATGCTTGTATGACTTATTTTATTTGTAGAGTTGTGTTGTGATATCTTCCCGTGAGTCCCTGATCTTGATCGTACACGTTTGCGTGTATGATTAGTGTACGGTCAAATCGGGGGCGTCACATGCAGGGTCGGGATGGTTTGTGGATTCCGAACAGCTATGACAACTGAACCTAGCAAGATAGTAATTACGACCCAAGAAGTGATGAGTACTTGGGCATGAATTTGGAAACCTCCTATTTTCCAATAGAAGTGTTGGCCTACTTCTACACCCGATCTTGTGGAATAAGAAGCCCTCGTACCTTAATGAAAGGAAAATCGTAATTTTTCGTTAGGTATTTGACCTAATAGGATTGTCCTGTTCCTACAGAACCTATCACTAAAATACCCGATAGGGCTAAGCGGAACGAAAAGGGTTTTCCATCATATTGAATGATCCGGGTCGATTGCTTGCGGTGCATATAATGCACACAGCTCTAGTTTCTGGTTGGGCTGGCTCAATGGCTTTATACGAATTAGCAGTTTTTGATCCTTCTGATCCTGTTCTGGATCCAATGTGGAGACAAGGTATGTTCGTAATTCCCTTCATGACTCGTTTAGGAATAACGGATTCGTGGGGTGGTTGGAGTATTTCAGGAGGAACTGTAACAAATCCTGGTATTTGGGATAGTTACCTTTCAGAAAATTTGAACGAAGGCTCTATATCTATCTATGCTTCATTCTTCTGAAGGTGGGAAAAAAGATCAAACTGATTATTGATAAAAATTAGGACCCCTTGAGTGTTTTAATGGAACAAGGTATAATATTCATATTGTCCTCTGATAAAAATTGAACTTCAAAAAAGGAATTTGGGCTTTTCCTAGTGTTTTACTCTTAAGTATAGCTATGGTATTCTCAGTTCAACTGTCTATTCAACAAATAAATGGAAGTTCGATCTATCAATATCTATGGTCTTGGACCGTCAATAATGATTTTTCTTTAGAATTTGGATACTGTGTATCCATAGAACATCTGGCATAACATAGATAATAAATAAATAGGAGTTAATATCATTCCAATTGCCATTACAAAAGTAATTAGTGTTTTTGGCATTAACAGAAATTTTGGACTAGTAATTAGTCCAAAAAATACTACTAATTCTTCGACAAAACCACTCATTCCTGGTAAGGCAAGAGAAGCCATTGAAAAGCTACTAAACATGGTAAAAATTTTAGGCATTGGGATAGATATTCCCCCCAGTTCTTCGAGATAAACAAGACGCATTCTATCAGAAGCGGTTCCTGCCAAGAAAAAAAGTGTAGCACCAATAAATCCATGGGATAATATTTGTAAAATAGCTCCATTGAGTCCAATGTTGGTTATGGAACCAATTCCTATAATTATGAAACCCATGTGAGATACAGAGTAATAAGCTATTCTTTTTTTGAAATTTCGTTGACCAAGAGAAGTTGAAGCTGCATAGATTATTTGGAACGACCGAATTAATTATCCTCATCGAGAAACTTAGACTACTAAATAGAAAAGATTTGAAAATCATGGCATGGGTCTCCTTTTTTTCTTTCTTTAGAGTTTTCTATATGCACAATTTCTCGATGTTTCGATGAGAATTTCTTGACTTTCCATATATAGAAAGAGATAGACTATAAATGACATCTCTTATGTCAATAAGACCAAAGGGATGGATATTAAATGATAGGAAGTGCTAGGACGCGAGGATATATAGCCCGGAGACGACGAACAAAAATGCGTTCATTTGCCTCAAACTTTAGAGGGGCTCATTTAAGACTTAATCGAATGATTACCCAACAGGTAAAAAGAGCTTTTGTTTCCTCTCATCAAGATAGAGGTAGGCAAAAGAGGGATTTTCGTCGTTTGTGGATCACTCGGATAAACGCAACAACGCGGGTATATAAAGTATTCGATAGTTATAGTAAATTAATACACAACGTGTACAAGAAGAAATTGATTCTTAATCGTAAAATGCTTGCACAAGTAGCTGTATCAAATCCAAATAATCTTTACACGATTTCCAATAAAATAAAGATCATCAATTAAAGGTATAAATAAAGTAATATACTAGAATAATAAAAGATGAACCTCTTTTGGATTCTTAAGACCACCCTTGCAGTAGGATACCATCTGCTTTGGGTTCTTTATTATCTCCTTCGAGGGATTTTTAGGATCGTTCAGGCTATATATATTTAGTCTATTTTGGCTTTTACTGTCTACTTTTCTCAGGGAGATGGTTAAGGACCTCAGAAGATAGAAGAGAGCGCCAGGCCCAGATTTCCGGAATACTTCTACGGGGAATGCTCATTGAATGAGCATTCTCCATATTATGCCTTGAAGAGGAGTCGAACCTCCACGCTCTTCAGCACGAGATTTTGAGTCTCGCGTGTCTACCATTTCACCAACCTTCCCACAAGAGGTTTTTCTTAACACCAATGAATTCTATTAATGCTAGAGGAAAACGATAGCTCCAATAATTTCTTTGTTCTCAACGCCTCCTGTTTAGAGGAATTAGCTACTTCAACGATCTTTGATGGTTATAGGGGTATCCAAAGTACAAACCTGATGGTTGTTTGTTATCCCAACCATTCTTCCCAGCCCTGATACCGATCAGGAATGGGTACTTTTTAGTTACTTTACTTCTCCCCAATAGAGCTTAGAAGTAAGAATTTATTGGTTGATTGTATCCTTAACCATTTCTTTTTTTTGACACGAGGAACTACTCACCATGAATCCACTAATTGCTGCTGCTTCTGTTATTGCTACTGGATTGGCCGTAGGGCTTGCTTCTATTGGACCTGGATTGGACAGCACCGAATTTTGCCAATTCGGCAGTTCGATCTATGATTTCATATTCATGGACGTTGGATAAGAATCTGCAACGCACTAGAACGCCCTTGTTGACGATTCTTTACTGCGACAGCATCTAGGGTTCCTCGAATAATGCGATATCTCACACCGGGTGCTATTGGCGTAGTTGGCTTGGCTCTGAACTTACGTGCCTATGACTTTGTTTCCCAGGAAATCCGTGCAGCGGAAGATCCTGAATTTGAGACTTTCTACACCAAAAATATTCTTTTAAACGAGGGTATTCGTGGTGATTTACTAGCCTCTATAAGAAATGCGGACATGAATAAAAAAGGAAAAGTTCGAGTAGTATCTACAAATATTACCGAAAACATTGTTAAAATACTTCTACGAGAGGGTTTTATTGAAAGTGTTCGGAAACATCAGGAACGTAACAGATATTTCTTGGCGGGTCCATAACCACGAGTTCCAGTGCACTAGATCTTGTAGCACTTAGCAACGAAGCCCTATCCATTAGTATTCCACATAAGAAATCCATTCTAGAAAAAAATACAATTAGATTAGCTCTTCATAGACAAACTTGGGGTTTGCGAGCCAAGGTGTACTAAATATAGTAAAGAAATCTAAATAACCTTTAGATCCATCTAAGATTTCGATTCCCAGTAAAAAAAATATAGAATAGAAAAATATGGGACCTCTTTTTGGAGTGAATGATTGAATATTCCCCTATTCCTTCTTATTTTAACTGATTGTATTCCATATGGAATAAGAGGAGAACAAAAGCATTCCACGGGCTTCTTATTCCACAAGAACGAAAGCACCTTTTCATTCTTTCATATACTAGGGGTTTTTACTTGGAAAAGACAATGTTCCATACTAAAGGATTCGGGTCCATAACCACGAGTTCCAGTGCACTATATCTTGTAGCACTTAGCAACGAAGCCTTATCCATTAGTATTCCACTCTTCGCTTGAATTTTAGAACTTAGAATTTATTACCCTAGAAAAAAAAGAAAAACCTAATCCTTTGAATCTTTGGTATCCTTCAAATCTTCGCTATCCTTCAAATCTTCGCTATCCTTCGAGTCTCTGTTCTCGAATTGGTTTATTCAAGAATTCAAAACATCCCAATGCGATAAAAGAATGGAATCCTAGAATTCCTATTCGAGAAATTTTTGGGCCCTTAGGCGCTATTGTAGCTAGTATATCGCATTTTTCTTCATCTTACTATTTACTAACGCATAATAAAATCCTGTTAGAAAAATATTTGTTCATTGACAATTTAAAACAAACCTTCCAAGTACTTCAAGAACTTAAATACTCTTTAATAGATGAAAATAAAAGGATTTCTAATTTTGATAGTAACATAATGTTGGAATTTATTATCCATTATCTTTACCCGTTCCTAGAATGGGGTATTATCGACTGAGTTCGAAAATAGCAATATGTCTTAATGTTCAATATTATCGACTGATATTCAAGAGAAAAGGATTCTAGAAAGATTCATAGAATTAGAAGAACTTTCTCTCTTGGACGAGATGATAAAAGGGAAACTAAATACACATGTACAAAAACCTCCTACAGGAATACACAAGGAAATAATACAATGGGTCAAAATAAATAATGAGGATCATCTCCATACCATTTTGCATTCCTCGACAAATATAATCTGTTTGGCTATTCTAAGTGGTTCTTTTTTTCTGGGTAAAGAGGAACTTGTCATTTTGAATTCTTGGGTTCAGGAATTCTTCTATAATTTAAATGACTCAATAAAAGCTTTTTTTATTCTTTTAGTTACTGATTTTTTTGTTGGATTTCACTCCACCCGTGGTTAGGAACTAGTAATTCGTTGGGTCTACAACGATTTTGGATGGGCTCCTAACGAGCTTATTTTCACTACCACCTTAACACCAAAGAAGAGTTCGACCCAATGCTTTATTTCTGTCTTAGTGAATCCCGATTCGACATTAAAAGTATATTGATTCTTTCCCAATAAACGAAGACTTTTTTCTGTAAATACTGCGTATTTGATTCCACCCATAAATCGACTTTCCCTCCTATGCTCTGAGTTCCAGTATCAATAAGAATTCGAGTTCTTATTGTTCTTATGTTATGGTATGAATATACTATTTTTTTCATTAGGGATTACAATCCGGAACAGAATGAGGATAATGTATTGGCAAGAATGTTAGACCATAAAGAAGCTATCATATCTCATTTAAGTTGGGCTAGCCTCTTCCTAGGATTCCATACCTTGGGCCTTTAGCTTCGGCACAAAAGACAAAACGGTCTCTCCAGCACATAAATGGTTGTGAGTTTACGTTTTTATCATCTTTGGTAAAATCAAGTCCACCACGTAGACACTCATAACACGCTCTACCATAATTTTTTGCGGATAATCCCAATTTTGGTTTAATAGTACATCCCAATAAAGGACGACTGTACTTGTTCAACTTATCTCTTTCAACTTGGATACCATGAGGCGGGCCTTGGAAAGTTTTTGAATAAGTAGGGGGAATTCGTAGATCCTCCAAACGGAGAATGGATCAGTTATTAAATCTTGGATGGAAATTTCTTTTACCTATTTCCCTGGGCAATCTCTTATTAACAACCTCTTCTCAACTTGTTTCACTATAAATAAGATAATACAATAATAGTAAGAATATTTTCAATTTACCTCTTTTTTAATCCTATTTGGATTTATATTATATCGTGCCAATCCAACATAAGCCCCTATTTTATTTACTTTTTCTATGTAATTTGTTTTCTTACCATTGTATTTCCATTGACAAAGGTCTATTGAACAAATAGAATTTGTAGATAGATGGGTCTCTTTATCCTCACTCCATATTCAATTTTTCGGCCTACACTTCGCTCAAATGATAAGGGTGTTTCGAGAAAGATATCGTCCGATTCTCCTTCTATTGATTCTTTTCCGATCGAGATGTACGATGAGGACTTATAGAAATACCTCGGATAGTACCACAATCTCTTCTACGCACAATAATATGTTGAACTACTCGCTCCCAAATTTTGCACGTGTGATACATGTTCCTTCTATTTCTCCAAGTAAAGCTCTTCGCAAGGCAATACCGACGGTGTCCGCTTGACCTTCCAAAGCCAATCCCAGGGAACAGTAAAGCTTCATAGGGTCTTTCTGTCCAGGTGCAGGTAGTCCGCATCTTCACAGACATGTCTATTTCACCGAGCCTCTCTCCGAGACAGTGCCCAGATCGTTACGCCTTTCGTGCGGGTCGGAACTTACCCGATAAGGAATTTCGCTACCTTAGGACCGTTATAGTTACGGCCGCCATTCACCGGGGCTTCGGTTGTCTTCTCTATCTATAGTTCATGGCCTATTAGAAGTAGAAGGTGCTCTGGTGCAATCCTTACCGACAGAAAAAGATTGCAGTCAGGTTGATAATAGTCGAGTGACATTACTTCGTCGGTCCGAACTAAGGAATCTGTTAGAAATGTTTTGAAATGGATATTGTTCTCTCTTTGATCAGGGATTGCTATATGAAAAGAAGTGGAGTTTGAAAAAGGGAACGGAATGCCGTCGGAATAGCGGAATACAAAATTAAGAAACGCAAAAAAATAAAGGGGAATCTCACCCCCTTCTTTATCATAAAGAAAAGATATATTTTAAAACTTCTTTAAAAAGAAAAAGAAGTGCCTCTATATTTATATTATAGATTTATCCCCTTGGGCAATGAGTTTCGACGTATTGGGTGTATCCGTTTTTATCGAAGCTTTGATTTTCGTGCTTATCTTAGTTGTTGGTTTAGTTTATGCATGGCGAAAAGGAGCCTTGGAATGGTCTTAACTGAATATTTAGACAAAAAAAAGAAGGAAACGATTCTATTGAGACAGTTATGAATTTTATTGAGTTTCCCTTGCCATTCCGGTAATAGGATCGCCTTTAGTGGAGTTATTACGCGGAAGTGCTAGTGTGGGCCAATCCACTTTGACTCGTTTTTATAGTTTACATACCTTTGTACTGCCTCTGCTTACTGTCGTATTTATGTTAATGCACTTTGCAATGATACGTAAGCAAGGTATTTCGGGTCCTTTATAGGGAAGGCATATCATAGAGAATTATAACTTATATGCTGTTCTATATCTCCATGAATCTAGGAACTTTTGCTTGCATTGTATTATTTGGTCTACGTACCGGAACTGATAACATTCGAGATTACGCAGGATTATACACGAAAGATCCTTTTTTGGGGAAATCCTTTTGAAGGAAGCTATTTAGGAACAGCTGGAATGGTTTTCTCTTCAGTAACAAATAAATTTTGCATGTCTACTCTTGTTAGTAGAATAGGAATCGTTGAGAAAGCTTTTTCATTTGAATCATGCAAAAAAAATTTCTTTGTTTTTAGTTTAGTATAGTTATTTAAAGAATAGATAGAAATAAGATTGCGTCCAATAGGATTTGACCTATACCAAAGGTTTAGAAGACCTCTGTCCTATCCATTAGACAATGGACGCTTTTCTTTCATATTTTATTCTTTCTTTTATTTTTTTGCTTCTTCCGAGAAAAAAATGTTAGACCAAAACTCTTTTAGGAAATCAAATGAAAGGATAAAATTATTTTACTCTCCTATTTAGGCTGTATACCCAGAATATTTAACTGTTAAAAAACCCTATAGCATGAGCAATAGGTCTTCAAAGAATGGGTTGGGAATTATGCCTAGATCCCGTGTAAATGGAAATTTCATTGATAAGACCTCCTCAATTGTAGCCAATATTTTATTGCGAATAATTCCGACAACCTCAGGAGAAAAAAAGGCATTTACTTATTATAGAGATGGTGCGATTTGACTCTTTTTTTTGCTTAAAAAGGAAAAAAGGAGTAATCAGCTGTGACACGAAAAAAAACGAATCCTTTTGTAGCTCATCATTTATTGGCAAAGATAGAAAAGGTCAATATGAAGGAGGAGAAAGAAATAATAGTAACGTGGTCCCGGGCAATGTGATAAAGCATCAATATAATAAAAATAATAGAGAATTAAAAATTGTAACTTGAAACAAGAACTACAAATTTAAAGCAATAATAAAGAGCCGCCCGGGTTAATAAAACTGAGAAAATTAACTCGGAAAGAAATTTTTTGGAAGCTCCGTTGCGGGATTCAGACCTAACCATTCAAGGAGAAGCAGTGGGAATGACAGAACCGAGCTTGACTGCAAGACTCACCCGTCGAGCAGAGATGAAAGTCGGCCTTAGTGATCCGACGGTGCCAAGTGGAAGTGCCGTCGCTCAACGGATAAAAGTTACTCTAGGGATAACAGGCTGATCTTCCCATTCTAACTCTTCTTGGGGGATTCCATCCACAAACACAAAGTTTGTGGCTGACCGATATGGCTCACCATCATTTAGCTATTGGGGAAATGGGGATATGGCGAAATCGGTAGACGCTACGGACTTGATTGTATTGAGCCTTGGTATGGAAACCTGCTAAGTGGTAACTTCCAAATTCAGAGAACAGTCGGACAAGTGGGTAATGTCGGGGTGAACCAAAAAAGTTTGGGTAGAGCCGGATCTAAGTGTTGGCTAGGTAAACACCCTGTAGTAAGAGGGGTAGTTATGAACCCTGTGGACCACCCCCATGGGGGCGGTGAAGGGAAAGCTCCCATTGGTAGAAAAAAACCCACAACCCCTTGGGGTTATCCTGCGCTTGGAAGAAGAACTAGGAAAAGGAAAAAATATAGCGATAGTTTTATTCTTCGTCGCCGTAAGTAAATACGTAACTAGGAATATGGAAAATTGCATTTTTGGAATTTGCAATAATGCGATGGGCGAACGACGGGAATTGAACCCGCGCATGGTGGATTCACAATCCACTGCCTTGATCCACTTGGCTACATCCGCCCCTTATCCAGCTAAAGGATTTTTTTTCTTTTTTCCATTGATCATTATTCTATTTATTCTGACCTCCGTACTTCGATCGAGATATTGGACATAGAATGCCACTCTTTAAAAAGGAAAAAAAGGAGTAATCAGCTGTGACACGAAAAAAAAACGAATCCTTTTGTAGCTCATCATTTATTGGCAAAGATAGAAAAGGTCAAAACGGTGACACCAGATATATATACAATATGCCTCGGAATAGCCGCCTCCATGGCGTCCTTCATTCTGCTTGGAGGAGAACCCACCAAGCGTATAGCATTCCCTCACGCGAGGATTATGCTTCACCAACCTGCTAGTGCTTATTATCGGGGGCGTGGCCAAGTGGTAAGGCAGCGGGTTTTGGTCCCGTTACTCGGAGGTTCGAATCCTTCCGTCCCAGATTGTTTCTGATGAAACAAACGGTGAAATCATATAGTATTCTGTACGAGACCAAAGTTTATTAAAGGATTCGTGATCTCGCAACGAATCTCTTGACCTAAAAAAAGTGTCCTTTCTCGATACATAACATTGTATAAGTCAACCCAAGTCGCTTCTTCATCTCCAGGAATCCGGTAAGGTACTTTTGGAACACCAATGGGCATATTAGATTAATATTATTAAATTTAAGTAAGTTCTTTATGGATCCTCTTATGCATTATGTTCGATATCAAGGAAAGGAAATTCTTGCATCAAAAGGCACTTTTTTTTAAGAAGAAATGGAAATGCTACCTTATCAATTTCTGGCAATATTATTTCTATTTTTGGACTCAGCCGCGAAGAATGCTACTACCGTACTTTCCAGAGGATTAGCTTCCAAGGGTATTTATCCAGCAGTAGATCCTTTAGATTCAACCTCGACTATGTTACAGCCTCGGATCGTTGGCAACGAACATTATGAAACTGCACAAAGAGTTAAGGAAACTTTACAACGTTACAAAGAACTTCAGGACATTATCGCAATTCTTGGCTTGGATGAATTATCGGAAGAGGATCGTTTAACTGTAGCAAGAGCAAGAAAAATTGAGCGTTTCTTATCACAACCGTTCTTTGTGGCAGAAGTTTTTACCGGTTCTCCAGGAAAGTATGTTGCTCTTGCGGAAACTATTAGGGGATTTCAACGGATCTGAATTTGACTGAAATGCACGATCTTCACAGGTATCACTTTTCACGATACCTAAAAGGTGGAATAGCGATTTTCGAACCATTTCCTATAAGAGAATGGTTTCCATTACTTTGAGAAATGGATTCTTATATCAAACTATAGCTATTGCATTAAAGAAGAAAAGAAACTAATAGAAGTCGAAGACGCGGAATGATAGTGAATAGAGAGGAGCTGGATGAGAAGAAACTCTCATGTCCAGTTTTGCAGTTGAGATGGAACTAAGAAAGAGAACCATCGACTATAACCCCAAAAGAACCAGATTTCGCAAACAACATAGAGGAAGAATGAAAGGAAAATCCTGCCGAGGCAATCGTATTTGTTTTGGTAGATATGCTCTTCAAGCACTTGAACCCGCTTGGATCACGGCGAGACAGATAGAAGCAGGACGAAGAGCAATAACACGATATGCACATCGTGGTGGAAAAATATGGGTACGTACATTTCCCGAGAAAAAAAAAAGATCCACCGAATAGGTATTGATCCAAATACCTCGAGATGGATTGTGATACATATTCATTAATAATATTTATTCATCTAAGTGGATAAATCTATAATATAAATATAGAGGCACTTCTTTTTCTTTTTAAAGAAGTTTTAAAATATATTTTTTATGTGTTCTTAGTTCTATTGAACTTTTTACATTCTTTTAAACAAGAATCTAATAAACTAGAATTGAGTCAGTGGAAAAAAGGAGAGAGAGGAAAGTGTTAAATGGAGAGAGTCGACTAATCAGAGACTTTTAGGATCTTCTTTACATCAGGTAAATTTTTCGGCCCTGTCCGTTTTTTTCTTTATCGTACATCTTATGTTACCTACATACACTAAAGTAAGGACTACTTAATTCTAACGAGAATCAGATTAAATAGGTCGATCAAAAATCAATTTAGGTGTTGTATTATGGATAAAATCTCTTCATTCTTTCATAGAATGATACAAAGCAAGGCTGCAGGGTTTAGGTCAAAAATAAACATTAGGTAAGGTAGGTATCCAATAAATATTTATCTGTCGATAATTTTATGGTATATTCGGGCGTCCTTTGCTTAAAAAAAGAGTAACAAAAGGAATAAAAAATCTTCCTATTCCCGCTTCTTCTATTAAGGACATCATTCCCGTACTAATAGTCAAGAATTCTTGACGGTATCTAGCCGGAACAACCTGTTCTTCCTGAATACCTTGATTCAAGGACAAAGAATTTCCTACTGCTATCATATAATATTCATCTCTATTTGGTGATAGATAAACCACCTGTCTCTCTTTTTTTTCTTTTGCTTTCTCAGCAGATATTTCATAAAACGGACTCTCTATGGATCCCCACAAGTGATCAATTCTCGCATGAATTGTTAAGGATCCAGTCTGAAAGACTCTACTGAGACAAAAAGATGGGCTGTCAAAAAGGTAGAGGAGGTAGGATGGGCAGTTGGTCAGATCTAGTATGGATCGTACATGGACTTTAGTGTATGTAGGTAACATAAGATGTATGATAAAAAAATGTATAATAATTAGTAAGTCTTGATATTCTTTCATGGAGTCCCTTCTTGAATCTTAGATTGAAAAAAAAAGAATGCCCCTTAGGGACCTTTCTTTGGATACCAAGATTTCTGACATCTTATCCTCGTATTTTAAAATTATCAAATCGAATCTCAATTAAGAACCAACCCCTGCAAGAAATAAATGAATTCCAAAGATCTTGGGCAAATCCAAAGAGGGTTTTCCCGTCCGCTCATCAGAGAATATTTCTAGGTCCCAATATACCCAATGCCAGATCGCTACCAAGAAACACAAGCCAGAAAACACAATATGCGTACCTGCCACAGCTTCAGCTTGGCAAGGAAATTTTGAATCATGGATACAGGATCCTTTACACGTAAGACCTATTGCTCATGCGATTTGGGATCCTCATTTTGGTCAACCCGCTGTGGAAGCCTTTACTCGGGGATTTCAATCGAAATCCCAAAACAGGATATTAGTTCTTTCTCTTGTTCTTGATGATATTGTAATGGAATGACGAACCTATTTCTTCGCTTTTTCGCCAACAAATCTTGTTTTCTAGTACAAGTTGCTACCGGTTTTGCTATGACTTTTTACTACCGACCAACCATTACAGAGGCTTTTTCCTCGGTTCAATACATAATGACCGAGGCCAACTTTGGTTGGTTAATCCGATCAGTTCATCTAACCCCAAGGACGCCCTCGGCGTCCAGGGGTCACAGACCGACCATAGACCCTGTTCAATAAGTGGAACACATTAGCCGTCCGCTCTCTGGTTGGGCAGTAAGGGTCAGAGAAGGGCAATCACTCGTTCTTAAAACCAGCATTCTTAAGATCAAAGAGTCGGGCGGAAAAAGGGGAGAGCTCCCCGTTCCTGGTTCTCCTGTAACTGGATTCCCCGGAACCACAAGAATCCTTAGAATGGGATTCCAACTCAGCACCTTTTGTTTTGAGATTTTGAGAAGAGTTGCTCTTTGGAGAGCACAGTACGATGAAAGTTGTAAGCTGTGTTCGGGGGGGAGTTATTGTCTATCGTTGGCCTCTATGGTAGAACCGTTGAGTATTATTAATTTAGAAGATATGCTCACCTTCTTATTTCCCGTCCTTAGTTTAGGAAAGTGGAAAGTTTTTTCCTTTTATTTTAGGAATTTTGGGAACAGAACATTTCAACAAAGATAGGAGCTTATGCCCTCAAAAAAAATACACTAGTTTCTTAAATTAAAAATAAAAAAGATTTTTTTCTTACGTCGAGAAATATTTGTTTTTCAAGATAAACAATGTCCGTTAGGCACCTAATCTTTATGTCATAATAGACCCGAACACTTGCCTCGGATTGAATTCAATATATAATTGCTCCAGTGAATAACTAAAAAAAATAGAAGGATGGTAGATATTCAAGAGAAAAGGATTCTCGAAAGATTCATAGAATTAGAAGAACTTTGTCTCTTGGACGAGATGATAAAAGGGAAACTAAAGACATATGTACAAAAACCTCCTACAGGAATACACAAGGAAATAATATAATGGGTCAAAATAAATAATGAGGGGCATTAACAGAAATTTTGGACTAGTAATTAGTCCAAAAAATACTACTAATTCTGCGACAAAACCACTCATTCCTGGTAAAGCAAGCGAATTTTTTTTATTTCCTTAGACTTAGACCGCGCAAGACACGAATTTTTCGCTATTTACGATTTCATATTCTTGTTACTAGATGTTCTATAGGAATAAGAAGAAATCACAACTCCTTTGCGCTACACATAAAATTGGATTTCGAAGGTCCATTTTTTTCAGAATCCTCTATTATTTTAGTTCTTCCACCCATGCAATAGAGAGGGAATGGGAAAAGAAGGGGGAAAAGTGACATCCAGCACGGGTCCAATAATTTGATCGATACGACCTATACTTTTTTCTTCAATTGTGGAAACCCCGGGAGGAGAAGTAGTAGGATTGGTTCTCATAATTATCACTACCTTTTTGACAGCCCATCTTTTTGTCTCAGTAGAGTCTTTCAGTGGCATGTTTCAGTCCTCTTCCCCATTACTTAGAAAAAGTGAGCCACCGATTTAGGTACAAGATACTATCATTACGGCCAGGACAATTAGACAGCCAACCCGTAATCGCAACGACCCAATTGCAAGAGCGGAGCTCTACCACTGAGCTATATCCCCCCCGCTCCCAATTGGTTGGATCGTAGGGGCGATGATTTACTTCACGGGTGAGGTCTCTGGTTCAAGTCCAGGATGGCCCAGCTGCGCCAGGGAAAAGAATAGAAGAAGCATCTGACTCTTTCATGCATACTCCACTTGGCTCGGGGGGGGGGGGGATATATAGCCAATACGAAATATTGTTAGGATTATATACCTATAGCATTATACCCATAATTTCCATTTACACGGGATCTAAGCATAATTCCCAACCATTATCTTCGAACAGCCAATACTCTGGGTATATAAATTCGACCCGCAATATTGGAATTATTGTTCTTGGCGAGCTATAAGATGGTCAGATTTATAAGTAAGTATCTCTTGTAAAATATGAGCAACACCAAATCCTTCTAAAGCCCAAACTTACATTTCTCCTACTCGTTGTCCCCCTTGCTTGGCTCTTCCTCTAACCGGTTGTTGTGTAACAAGTGAGTAGGGCCCAGTAGAACGCCCATGAATTTTCTCATCAACTTGAT
This sequence comes from Triticum timopheevii, assembly GCA_963921465.1. Taxonomy (NCBI): domain Eukaryota; kingdom Viridiplantae; phylum Streptophyta; class Magnoliopsida; order Poales; family Poaceae; genus Triticum; species Triticum timopheevii. The sequence continues at coordinate 115,237,293 of OY997265.1, forward strand.
GAATTAATTTTAAGATATAGGACTTCCCTATTAGAATGGTAGGTCGCAAATTGGGGGAATTCGTGCCTACTCGGCATTTCACAAGTTATGAAAATGCAAGAAAGGATACTAAATCTCGTCGTTAACTGAATTCTGAATAGAAAGATTAAGAAGAAAAAAAGATTCAAAATAAAGTAAAGGTAGGCGGGGAATAACCTTATTTATGACAAGTTTTATGATATTTTAAGGAAGGCAGAATTCTTTAAAGAAAAAGAAAGAACTTTGAGTTAATTGAAGAACTAAATGAATCAAAAAGTAGGATAGGAGAAGATTATTAGTATTCCTAGTTGTCTAATTATTTAGACACAATTTACCTCTTTTTTAATCCGGCACGCTCCCAAATTTTGCACGTGTGATACATGTTCCTTCTATTTCTCCAAGTAAAGCTCTTCGCAAGGCAATACCGACGGTGTCCTTAGGTTCTAGACCCAGAAAAAATAGACATATTCCTCAATTAATGCAAAAGTACAATTCCAATCGAAACTTAAGAAACAACAACCAAAATTTAAGAAACAACAACCGGAACTTAAGTTCCGATTGTTGATGTTTTATTCGTAGATATATCTAATGTAGATGGTGATTGATAGAGCAATTCTTGCTCATAAGTTCCGGTATGAGTACTGCGCCTAACATAAAGCTTGTGACTGGTAGTAAAACATCTAATTTTATTTTGAGATAGAGTTTGATCCTCAACTATTTCTCGCGATATATTCATACGAAGACTCTCTTTCAATTTCAAAAAAGAGGACGTTTGAAACTTTTAACAGGCATAATCGTGAGTCAACAAGTGACTCGAACTGCGTGAAAAAAAAAGAAGCATTTTTTTCTTCAAAATGCTAGAACTAGATAAGGAAGTTTTCTATAACCTTGAGAAAAAGGATAAAAAGGTAGTTTTTTTAGTTTATGACTCCGATCAAGAGCGAGAAATCCTTGATTTGGGATTGGACATAGAACCTGGACCCATCGTAGAGACGTTTAGTTCAAAAGAAAGGATCGTATCCTGATGGTAAGAATTATACTTTCGTGGAAATACAGCGCTATAGACTTCAATGCGGTAGAGTAGACGTTTTGTTTCTAATTTTTCTGGACCAAACCTCCGCTCCGACCCAATGATACAATGAATTTTTCTGTTCATATTCATAAATAAAAAAGATTCGGAATCACAATGCTACTATATGCGTCCAGAGGAGTATTTGGAATAATATTCTTCTGTAATCCATTATTGCGGGGGGTCTTACTAACAGGGCTTCGCTGCACGGGACGGGTCTTCGTCGAAAAGCTAACTCCACCCGGCATTTTCATAGGGTCTAGAATAGAAGTAATAAAGTGAATAAAAAGAGGGGGCAATCTAAATATTGCTAATATATTAGGACTCAATTGGTCTTAGTTAGTCTTCGGGACGGAGTGGAAGAAGGGCGGAGACTCTCGAACGAGGAAAAGGATCCCTTCGAAAGAATTGACCGAGGAGCCGTATGAGGTGAAAATCTCATGTACGGTTCTGTAAAGGGACAGTAAGGGTGACTTATCTGTCGACTTTTCCACTATCAACCCCAAAAAACCCAACTCTGCCTTACGTAAAGTTGCCAGAGTACGATTAACCTCTGGATTTGAAATCACTAAAGAAAAAAAAAGAGGATAAATAATAATAATATAGTATAGTTAGGGAATAAAAGAGGATTTGGGGATAGAGGGACTTGAACCCTCACAACTTATAAAGTCGACGGATTTTCCTTTTGCTAGAAATTTCATTGCCAGAATCCATGTTCCATATTTGAAGCGGGTTGACCTCTGTGCTTCTCTCATGGTACAATCCTCTTCCTGCTGAGCCCCCTTTCTCCTTGTGTGACGCCTGGGTAATTAAGCTATAGTAATCCCCGCTAATGATGCTACGTCACCTCGGTTACTGTGGATAAACTCGCGTTAGTTCGGAACCTAGTTCGAATTTCAAATTCAAAATCGAGCAAACAATAAAAGTTTGCTAATATTAAAATTTAAATGTTCGGAGTGAACCAAATAATACATAGGTAATTATGGTGATGAAACCACATTTTTATAAAAAGTTTAAATGCTCAAAGGAAAATAAAACAGCATCAAAAGAAAGTAATTAAATGCCTTTTGTATTTTGTAAAATATTGAACTATTTTATTTAGCTGTCCAAATTAATGTGGCAGTGGTATCTTTAACATACCATATTTAGGTGTTGTTCTCACATTCTTCAAAATTGAAATAAATTAATAATTTAATAAAACCGAAAGGAATAAATAAAAGAAAAGGAAAAAGAAAACAAAAAGAAGAAGAATAAAAGAGAGAAAGAACCCCCCCATTGGGCCACAGCCCAGCTGGCCTCTGGGCCAACCAGGCCGGCCCAGCCGGCGCCTATAGCCCCCCCCCGGGGCGACGAAAACCCTAACCCGTAACCCCCCCATTCCCCCACTCCCCCCACGCGCTTTCTCCCTCCCCCCCGATCCAATCGGGATCGGGTCGACGCCCGGCGCCCCGTCCCCATGGCCAATCTCGCCGCCCGCCGGCGACGACCGCCCCTCCCTCGCGCCCGTGCCACGGCCTCCCCCTCACCAGACCCCGCACGCCTCTCTCCCCTTCCCCGTCCGGATCGGGGCAGAGGGCCCCGACCCCCCCTCCAACGACGCCGCCCCGCCGCAGGCCCCGCCGGCTGGGTGCACCCCGCCGCATCGTGCCCCGACCACCACTGGCGCCACACGAGGGCCGCGCCGCCGGAGTCCCCTCACCGTCTTCGCCAGGATCGGCCACCGCCCTGGTTCGCCGTCGCTTGGAGCCACATCGCCGAGCCCCCTTTTGCCGGAGCTCCACCGTCGTTGCGGGATCTCGCGTCCCCGTCCTCCTCCTCGCTAGTCCTCCCCGACCGCCGTCACGCCCGGTGCCTGTGCCCTACACCCCCCTCAGTGAGCCCCTCCTCTCGGTCCTGCTCCGGCCGCGCCCATGGCCGCACCCCCGCGCTCCCTCTCTACTCCCCCCCGTGGTCACCGCACTCACGCGCGTGCCCAGGCGCGCTCACCGCACCACGGCCAGCGCGCCGCCCCGTTCCCCACGTCGCCCCGCTCGCCGTCTCTACTGGAGACCGCCCGTGGCGACCCCGCCGGCCACCGCGACCATCTGCGCCGGCCTCCCGCTCCAATCCCACCCCTCGCCTCCGCCCGCCGTGGCCCCGGTTGGCCGCGCCGGCGTGCCGCGCCGTTGGCGCCTCGGCAGCCTCGTCCCGCCCTGCGGGCGAGTGCTCGTTCGGGTGGCGCCCGTAACCGCACGCCCGCATAGGCTCCCCTGGCCCCATGACAATTGGGGCCCGCCCCCATAACGTTTTATTAAAAAAAAGGGGAATTAAAAAAAGAAGATAATAAAAAAAGATTTAATAAAATTAATTAATAATTAATTAATTATCCAATGAATTAATTAAGTTAATTAATCCGGTTTAATTAATTTAATTAACTAGTTAGGTTAATTAAATAGTAATTAAATTATCTAATCTGTAATCAACCTAAACAGAGAATGACAGGTGGGTCCCACTGGACCCACATGTCAGGTTGACCAAGTCAACTCTGTTGACTGCTGACGTCAGCATGACATCATGCTGACGTCATAAATCCAATTTTCGAATTAATTAATTAATAAATTAAATTCCAGGAATTAATAAAATCTTTAGAAAATCATATCTTTTAATCCGTAACTCGGATTAAAATACTTTCTACATGAAAGTTGCTCAGAACGAAGAGACGAATCCGGATACGCAGTCCGTTCGTCCGCCATACCCCCCTAACCTATCGTACTCGCAACTTTCCCCTCTGGCTCCTCTACCCGAAAACGCGAAACACCGGGAATACTTTCCCGGATGTTTTCCCCCTTAACCGGTACCACCTCATACCACGTTAGGGCACGCCTAGCATCGTTACTTGTCTTGTCATGCATTGATATGCATCTGTTTACATGGTATTCATTGTTTCTTCCCCCTCTTCTCTCCGGTAGACTACGAGACCGACGCTGCTGCTGCCCAGTTCGACTACGGAGTTGACAACCCCTCTCTCTTGCCAGAGCAACCAGGCAAGCCCCCCCCCCTTGATCACCAGATATCGCCTATTCTACCCTATACTGCTTGCATTAGAGTAGAGTAGCATGTTACTGCTTTCTGTTATACCTATCCTGATGCATAGCCTGTCCTTGTTACTACTGTTGTTACCGTTACCTGCAATCCTACTTGCTTAGTATAGGATGCTAGTATTTCCATCTGTGGCCCTACATTCTTGTCCGTCTGCTGTGCTATACTATCGGGCCGTGATCACTCGGGAGGTGATCACGGGTATATACTATATACTTTATACATGATACATGTGGAGACTAAAGTCGGGTCGGCTGGTGGAGCACCCGCGAGTGGATCTTTGTGGCGGAGCGATAGGGCAGGTTGAGACCGCCTAGGAGAGAGGTGGGCCTGGCCCTGTTCGGCGTTCGCGGATACTTAACACGCTTAACGAGATCTTGGTATTTGACCTGAGTTGGCTACGAGCCTATACGCACTAACCAAGTACGTGGGAAAGATATGGGCACTCGGCGTCGTGATATCAGCCGAAGCACTTCAGACGTCAGCGACGGAGCGGCGCGCGCCGGATTGGACTGGAACGCCACTAGGCTAGGTCTGTTTTCGGTCGCCCTCGCAACGTGCAGGTGTGCTATGGGCGATGGGCCTAGACCCCTGTGCGCTTAGGTTTAGACCGGCGTGCTGGCCTCTCTGTTTTGCCTAGGTGGGGCTGCGACGTGTTGATCTTCCGAGGGCGGGCATGACCCAGGAAAGTGTGTCCGGCCAAATGGGATCAAGCGTGTTGGGTAAGTTGGTGCACCCCTGCAGGGAAGTTAATCTATTCGAATAGCCGTGATCTTCGGTAACAGGACGACTTGGAGTTGTACCTTGACCTTATGACAACTAGAACCGAATACTTAATAAAACACACCCTTCCAAGTGCCAGATACAACCGGTGGTCGCTCTCTCTCAGGGATACGAGGAGGGGATCGCCGGGTAGGATTATTGCTATGTGATGTTACTTGGAGGACTTCAACCTACCCTCTTCTACTTGTTGCAAGACGAAGGTGACCAGGAGCGTAGTCTTCGATAAGACTAGCTATCCCCCTCTTATTCTGGCATTCTGCAGTTCAGTCCACTGATATGGCCCTTTACACATATACCCATGCATATGTAGTGTAGCTCCTTGCTTGCGAGTACTTTGGATGAGTACTCATGGTTGCTTTCTCCCCCCTTTTTTCCCCCTTTCCTTTCTTCCTGGTTGTCGCAACCAGACGTTGGAGCCCAGGATCCAGACGCCACCTTCGACGACGACTACTACTCTGGAGGTGCCTACTACTATGTGCAGCCCGCTGACGACGACCAGGAGTAGTTAGGAGGATCCCAGGCAGGAGGCCTGCGCCTCTTTCGATCTGTATCCCAGTTTGTGCTAGCCTTCTTAAGGCAAACTTGTATAACCTATGTCTGTACTCAGATATTGTTGCTTCCGCTGACTCGTCTATGATCGAGCACTTGTATTCGAGCCCTCGAGGCCCCTGGCTTGTATTATGATGCTTGTATGACTTATTTATGTTTTTAGAGTTGTGTTGTGATATCTTCCCGTGAGTCCCTGATCTTGATCGTACACGTTTGCGTGCATGATTAGTGTACGATTGAATCGGGGGCGTCACACCTTGGTCCACAGAGAAAAAAATGTAGGAGGAAATAGAATAATCGTGAATTCCGTGTAATTGGCCAAGCTGCTAAAGTAGCTAAAGTAGTGATAAATCCTGTCAATAAAATAGATCCTAATGAAAGTCCATCGATTCCCAATCTCCAGTGGAAATCTAAGACATCTATCCATTTATAATCCTCCTTTAATTGGATTAAGGGATCCTCCAGGAGTCAGGTCTACTTACTTTATGCTTCTTTCCAATTTTATGGTGGATTTGATAAGAACCCTTTTTGCTTTCTTGATAAATAATCGACAAAAAAGCGTTTTCTTATATAACCTGCTTGTTTTATTATAATTATAACAAGTCCTATATGGAAATGCCCGCTAAAGAGAAAATCTATTTGATTGTCTCTCGGCCAATATCGATTTTTAGAAAGAAAAAACAAGAATTTTCTTCTTTTTTTATTAACATTAAGAAAAAAGAATATAATTAAAATGGAATTGGCAATATAATTTTTATAGAATTTTGAAAGAAAAAAGGGGGTTTTTTGCAACCTTATTTCTTCGAGCGGGTCCCTTTGGATCCATTTCACATCGATAACGCGCCCTCTTCCACCTATAGGTAATTTCAGAGAAGTTTCTTTTGAAGTGGAAACCTCAAGGCCAAATATGGCCCGTAATAATCCAGCTTCCGCGATATAAGATGGGCTTTTTATTTGGTGGGTAACATCGATGAAGCTAGCACGAAAGCTATAACCTTAGAAGAGGAGAACAAATCGAAGAAATGAAATTAAATCTTTATGTACTGACTCCTAAGCGAATTATTTGGGATTGTGAAGTGAAAGATGTTAGAATCAGAGTTATTTTGGAATGCATCAGTTGTGTTCGAAAAGGTGCCAATGAGGAATCGACGGGGATTTCTAGATATAGTACTCAAAAGAATCGCCACAGGCACATTAGCATGGAGTACTCCTCCTGTTTGAATCGGAGTTTGAAACCAAACAAACTTCTCCTCAGGAGGATAGATGGGGCGATTCAGGTGAGATCCCATGAGATTCCTATGAATCCAATGAACAAAGTGAAAAGTAGTAATATAAGAAGAGGAAATAACATAGTATTTCCCGTTTCATGCGGATAGGCAAAAGTTTTTTTAGCCCCAAAAGACGTAGTAAAGGATCCTATCCTATTTCTTGTATTACCTTGAATTTTTGGTATATTTTGTGAAAAAAAAGAAACTCCACTCTCCATAAATCCAAAAAATTTTCTACCTCCTTTCTTTTTCATGTATTTTTCTGATCAGGAAAAATACAAAATTATGTCAGTTATTTTGAAGTTATTCTAATCTCGTACACACACAAATTTGCAATTATTCAGGGCATCCTATTAGTAAACCCATTTGGACAGATTTATCAGATTGGGATATTCTTGATCGATTTGGTCGGATATGTAGAAATCTTTTTCATTATCATAGTGGATCTTCGAAAAAACAGACTTTGTATCGACTAAAGTATATACTTCGACTTTCATGTGCTAGAACTTTAGTCACGCTCTTCAGCACGAGATTTTGAGTCTCGCGTGTCTACCATTTCACCATCAAGGCATCTTGAAAGTGAATCATATTCCATGAATATGATATCTATCTAATGTGATATGTGGAATATATGACAAAGGTGGAGTCTTGGAGTATTTCGATCGATCGGTGGTCGTTTCATTCTGTCCCCGCTTAGAAAAGGTCAAGCGGACACCGTCGGTATTGCCTTGCGAAGAGCTTTACTTGGAGAAATAGAAGGAACATGTATCACACGTGCAAAATTTGGGAGCGTGCCGCACGAGTATTCTACAATAGCAGGTATTGAAGAATCCGTACAAGAAATTTTACTAAATTTGTGTTGCTTTTACAAAACTTCCCTCTTGTATCATCAACCCATCGCCCATTAATACAATCCCAACATTTTTGGATTCCAAATTCAGAGCAATACCCCTAGTACCTTCTGCAAATTCGACTAATTCACCTGACATTATTTCACCAAGACCTATAATACGAGCAATCCCATCCCCCACTTTGAGTATCCGTTTCTCTCCTTTTCCCGCTAGGATCGGAAATCCTGTATTTTCCATATCCATATGATCGAGTCCTTAGGTTTCCGAAATAGTGTAATGGAAAAAGAAGTGCCCAAGGTAAAAGAGCACCCGACCAATTCGAAACAAAAATAAAAAGGAACATAGTTCCAATAAAGGGAACCCAGGGACCATATTCTTCTCCAATCTGAGTTTTGCTCAAGTCTCGAATAAACTCACGGACTCGAATTCTTATCGATACTGGAACTTAGAGCATAGGAGGGAAAGTCGATTTATGGATGGAATCAAATGCGCAGTATTTACAGAAAAAAGTCTTCGTTTATTGGGAAAGAATCAATATACTTTTAATGAAAGAATCAATATACTTTTAATGTCGAATCGGGATTCACTAAGACAGAAATAAAGCATTGGGTCGAACTCTTCTTTGGTGTTAAGGTGGTAGCTGTGAATAGCCATCGACTACCTAGAAAAGGTAGAAGAATAGGACCTATTCTGGGCCATACAATGCATTACAGACGTATGATCATTACCCTTCAACCGGGTTATTCTATTCCACTTCTAGATAGAGAAAAAAACTAAAGTCGGCGTCTCTCCTAGGCTTCCCTCATCTGGGATCCCTGGGGAAGAGGATCAAGTTGGCCCTTGCGAATAACTTGATGCACTATCTCCCTTTAACCCTTTGAGCGAAATGTAGCAAAAGGAAGGAAAATCCATGGACCGACCCCATTATCTCCACCCCGTAGGAACTACGAGATCATACATAGTGCAATATGGTCAGAACAGGGTGTTGCATTTTTAATACAAACCCTGGAAAGAAAGGGAGTCTAATCCACAGATCTTTTTCTGCTCCTTTTCTACCCAATTAGTTTATGTTTGTTCTAATTAAAAAAAGAACAGAACAAGTTTTTTATTTTTGCAGGCCAATCGCTCTTTTGACTTTGGAATACAACCTCTTTATCAATATACTGCTTCTTTTACACATTCAATCCATAACATCCCTTATTCGATCCATAATCAAGAATAATTAGGATTTCTAAAAAAAAAGAAAAAATAAAGGGTCCACTCATAGGAAAACCCAACCCGCGTAAGAACCTACCCTTGGGAGGGGAACAACAATTGGAAACGGTTGCTAATACCCCGTAGGCTGAGGAGCAAAAGGAGAAATCCGCCCAAGGAGGGGCTCGCGTCTGATTAGCTAGTTGGTGAGGTAATAGCTTACCAAGGCGATGATCAGTAGCTGGTCCAAGAGGATGATCAACCACACTGGGACTGAGACACGGCCCAGACTCCTACGGGAGGCAGCAGTGGGGAATTTTCCGCAATGGGCGAAAGCCTGACGGAGCAATGCCGCATGGAGGTGGAAGGCCTACGGGTCGTCAACTTCTTTTCTCGGAGAAGAAACAATGACGGTATCTGAGGAATAAGCATCGGCTAACTCTGTGCCAGCAGCCGTGGTAAGACAGAGGATGCAAGCATTATCCGGAATGATTGGGCGTAAAGCGTCTGTAGGCTCTTCAGTAAACTAAAACGTGCATTCCTACGTAAACCAATACGCACTTTCTTACGTGAACCAATTTTTGGTATAGCTTTTGCGGCCCAGCAGAGTGCTTTCGCCGTTGGTGTTCTTTCCGATCTCAATGCATTTCACCGCTCCACCGGAAATTCCCTCTGCCCCTACCGTACTCCAGCTTGGTAGTTTCCACCGCCTGTCCAGGATTGAGCCCTGGGATTTGACGGCGGACTTGAAAAGCCACCAACAGACGCTTTACGCCCAATCATTCCACGGAAAAGTGAGCTAATCCAACCAATCTTGCTGGCACAATGGAAAGAGCCACGGGCTTATCTCTCCAGCGAATTAAATTAGCTAAAGGTGTGCGTTCATGAGCCCATGCTAAAGTCTCAATTAATTCCCAATATAATTTCGCCTATAAAAGAAGGATTACTTTTCCTTGGTAATATATAGGAAGAAGGGGTCATCTTTTTCTTTTTTAGGGATAGGAAAATTCCGTCGATATGGTTCATTTTATATATAGCATAACAATCTTGGGCAAGAGTTTATGATCATATATGTATTCCAACAAGGAAGGAGGATTTTCAATGCGGGATATAAAAACATATCTCGAAGTAACAGAAAGAAAAGCAACGACTGGAGTGGGGGAGTCAGAGTCGAAAAGAGGATTCCTCGCTTCTTTCTCTCGTGCAAAACCGTGCATGAGACTTTCATCTCGCACGGCTCCTAAGTGATAAAAGAAAGAAGAACTCGTCTTCTCTCTTTTTTGATTACCTTCCTCGCGTACCCCGAGTAATCGACCCGTTTCCCAAGCAGAGTCTCGCGAAACCTTCCCTCTTTACCTTCAATTACATCTGAAAGTGATTTCTATACTTTATTGTGACCATCCCTCGTCGGTTGCCGACCGAAGCCCCGGTGAACGGCGGCCGTAACTATAACGGTCCTAAGGTAGCGAAATTCCTTGTCGGGTAAGTTCCGACCCGCACGAAAGGCGTAACGATCTAGGCACTGTCTCGGAGAGAGGCTCGGTGAAATAGACATGTCTGTGAAGATGCGGACTACCTGCACCTGGACAGAAAGACCCTATGAAGCTTTACTGTTCCCTGGGATTGGCTTTGGGCCTTTCCTGCGCAGCTTAGGTGGAAGGCGAAGAAACTTCCAAATTCAGAGAAACCCTGGAATTAAAAAAGGGCAATCCTGAGCCAAATCCATGTTTTGAGAAAACAAGGGGTTCTCGAACTAGAATACAAAGGAAAAGGATAGGTGCAGAGACTCAATGGAAGCTGTTGATATAGTTGAAGCACAGTCAAAATACGGTTTTTTTGGATGGAATATTTGGCGTCAGCCTATAGGATTCTGGCAATGCAATGGAGTTGGGTCCTCATATCGATCCGAATGAATCAGTCTTTCTACAGAGGTCAATCTTTGCCTATTAGGCAAGAGGATAGCAAGTTCTAAATTCTGTCTCGGTAGGACATGGATTTCTATTACTATGCAATTCATAAATAAAAATGAAGTAGTTAATGGGAGGGCTATCGATTTGACTCTTTTTTTTTGCTTTTTTAGCCCTACCTATACCTCAGTCTTACGAAAAAGGGAGGGGGGTTGGCATAGAGAGAACCAAATTTGTAAAGCAAACAAACCCACGCTTCGGGAAGGTGAGGCGCATAACGGAAATAGTGTAACAAATAGAAATAGGTATAGTATAGGAAATCCGTAAAATCTCCGATATTAGTTATTAATCTTAGCTATTAACTAGTTCTAAATTTGAAGAAATTAATGCCAGATAAAAAGGATTTTGGATATAGTTTTCCTTGTGACGGCCCAGGGCGCGGCGGTACTTGTGATATTTCTGCTTGGGACGCATTTTATTTGGCAGTTTTCTGGATGTTAAATACCATTGGGTGGGTTACTTTTTATTGGCATTGGAAACATATCACATTATGGCAGGGCAACGTTTCACAATTTGATGAATCCTCCACTTATTTGATGGGATGGTTAAGAGATCCAAAATTGACGGGTTAATGTGAGCTTATCCATGCGGTTAGGCACTCTTCAAATAGGAATCCATTTTCTAACTGGTACGTAGACCAAATAATACAATGCAAGCAAAAGTTCCTAGATTCATGGAGATATAGAACAGCATATAAGTTATCATTCTTGCATATCCATCATTTGAGTCTCCAACAATTATTCCAATAATTACATATCCTATTTGCCCTATGGACATACGGAACTCAAAATATTTTCCGGAGATATTCATTTTCCTGAAGAGGCGGATAAGATATTAGGTGGCTGTTTGATACTGCCAGAAAGACAAAAAAAAGATTCTAAGGAATCAAAAAAAGGAAAAATTGGGTCTATGTTCAACGGAAAAAAATTCTCAAGAGCAAGGAAAAGTATTTTGTTTCCGTTCGCCCTACAGTGGCATATGAAATGGACGAAGGAAGAAATTTAGCAACACTTTTCCCGCAGGATCTCTCTCGCTTTGAGGAATTCATGGAATAATACATTTTCATGGAATAATGAATTAAGGAAGAAAGGATATGAGTCTACCGCTTACAAGAAAAGATCTCATGATAGTCAATATGGGCCCTCAACACCCATCAATGCATGGTGTTCTTCGACTGATCGTTACTCTCGATGGTGAGGATATTATTGATTGTGAACCCATATTAGGCTATTTACACAGAGGAATGGAAAAAATTGCGGAACTGATAAGGGATGTATGGATTCTCGAGAAGAGAGGAGCCGTGGTGGCCCCCCCGGACCGCCTGGATCCCACGAGTGAATAGAAAGTTAGATCTACATGGGATCTCACCGCACGCGCCGAATCTATTAAAAAGGGTAGACTTCCCCTCCAAACAATTCGCGCTAAAATTGATTATTGCTGCTATCCAATTCGGACTATCTATGGAGTATTAGGTGGTTCCTTTTGGATTGCCTTTTTGATCAATTATAACCGCAGCATTGTCATCATAGCGGATTATTATACCGTCTTCGCATTTGAACTCTTATACATTCTTGTTACCACGAGATGTATTGGCCGCTACGGATCATTTGATTGGAATGAAATTTGGAACGGGTATACTTGACGATGACGATATGAATCACTTGAAAAATAAACGTATTCGTTCGGTTGCGGATCTGTTACAAGATCAGGCCGCTACGGATCATTTGATTGGAATGAAATTTGGAACGGGTATACTTGACGATGATGATATGAATCACTTGAAAAATAAACGTATTCGTTCGGTTGCGGATCTGTTACAAGATCAATTCGGATTGGCTCTTGGTCGTTTACAACATGCAGTTCAAAAAACTATTCGTAGAGTATTCATACGTCAATCGCCGGTATACTCAAAATACACCTTCGGTACAAAATTGACAATCTCACAAGGATGAAATATCAGTAATTTTCTATTTACTGGTCGATCACAGAATCCCCTAGAAGGGTTAGGTACATAGGATATGGATAGTCTTTTTCAATGCGATAAAATAAAGCGGCGCATTGAAACCCTTACACACTAATGGGTGTAAAGAAATAGTAGGCCCCTCTACTAAAGTGGGTTGAAAGGCCTATATGCCTAATCTATGTAGGGTAGGTGCTCTATTTAATAGTACAGGATGTCCCCGCATAACTTCTTGAAGTATTTCCCATACAATGGGTTCTTTTTCCCAAATTTTCCTTTTAGCAATCCTTACATTAGAAGTGGCGCGTTACGTGATTAAATCGCGAATTACAAATAGCTGAAAAAGCTTTATTGCTATCTCTAGAGGTAATCCACATTGATGTAATGAAAGCGAAGGACCCACAACAATGACAGAACGCCCCGAGTAATCGACCCGTTTCCCAAGCAGAGTCTCGCGAAACCTTCCCTCTTTACCTTCAATTACATCTAAAAGTGATTTGTATACTTTATTGTGACCATCCCTCATTGGTTGCCCGCGACCAAAACCCGCTGCCTTACCACTTGGCCACGCCCCATTTCGGGTTTTATGCGACACTAATAAACACTAGTATGTTTATTTGTTATTCGTCAATACCATTTCAATTACATAAAAAAGGATGGATATTCTCTTGTTAGTATTCTACACATGACATCAAAAGATTTTTTTTATCGACCATGAAAAACACTCAAATGCCAAAACGAACAGGTCCGGTGAAATTCCACTAAAGTAAAGTTAAAAAAAGAGCGACCCTGTCAACGGATTATAAGTTATAGTTACATAATCCTAACAGTTATATCATCTATACCCAGAGTTCAAAAAAGATTTTATCGACTGATATTCAAGAGTATATAATCTTAATGTTCACATGATTCTTCTATCCTAAATATTTATTTTGAACTCTAGGAGGTCGAATCCCCCCTTGTTCCTCGCAAGAGACTTGTTGTAAATTCCTTAACTTAAGAAAGAAAAAAGAATAAAAACACAGATACATAACATAAAAAAAGAATAAATAAGACGAGATTCGACCTCCCCCTACATATTTAATTTCCCCTTTCATTCTGGGGTGATGGAGGGATCGTACCATTCGAGCCTTTTTTTCATGCTCTGCCCTCCCTCTCTATCTATCCAAGAGATGGAAGGGCAGAGCTTTTTTTTGGTTTTTTCATCTTTTCATCATATAGAACTCCCGAAAAGGAGTCTATTGATTCTCTCCCAATTGGTTGGATCGTAGGGGCGATGATTTACTTCATGGGCGAGGTCTCTGGTTCAAGTCCAGGATGGCCCAGCTGCGCCAGGGAAAAGAATAGAAGAAGCATCCGACTCTTTCATGCATACTCCACACCCTCGATAAAAGAAAGAGATGCTGTGTATGAATCACTCACCTATTCTTCCGAATTATATGTATCTGCGAGATTAATTTTTGGTTTCGATGTGCAAAAGCAAACCATTTCTATCGGAAACATTCCTATAATGAATTCCTTAGGAACCTTTATTATAAATGGAATATACCGAATTGTGATCAATCAAATATTGCTAAGTCCTGGTATTTACTACCGGTCGGAATAGTTTATCGGTATGGGCGTGGATGTTCTTATTTGGACATCTTGTTTGGGCTACTGGATTTATGTTCTTAATTTCCTGGCGGGGGTATTGGCAGGAATTAATTGAGACTTTAGCATGGGCTCATGAACGCACACCTTTAGCTAATTTAATTCGCTGGAGAGATAAGCCCGTGGCTCTTTTATTTGACTCTTTTTCTTTCGTTATATGGGAAATTATCCCAAATGACAAATGAATAGGTGTGGAAGTTATAATTGTAAATAAACCTGATAAGACCGTTCACAATTTCTTGAAGCTCGATCTCCCCCCCCCCCCAGATGAACCATATAGCCAAGAGAAACCATGAACCAGAGCTACAAAGATAGTTATTAAATCGTTAGCACCCGTCTTTAGAGATAAAGAAGGACGTGAGCTTTTTGTACGCCGTATGCCTACTTTTTTTTGAAACATTTCCGGTTGTTTTGGTAGATGAGGAGGGAATTGTTAGAGCAGACGTTCCTTTTAGAAGAGCAGAATCCAAATATAGTGTTGAACAAGTAGGTGTAACGGTGGAGTTCTATGGTGGCGAACTTAATGGAGTAAGTTCTGATCCTGCTACTGTAAAAAAATATGTGAGGCATTCTCAATTAGGGGAAATTTTTGAATTAGACCGGGCTACTTTGAAATCTGATGTTTCGAAGAAAATAAAAACAGGTTTACTCCACCCCTTTTTACTTTTCAAAAAAGATTAACTAATCTAAAGAAAAACAAAAAAGGAATTCCATTGAATTGTATTTTTATTGATCAATTAGAATTGACTTCTAGAACGTATAATTGTCTAAAAAGGGCCAATATACATACACTATTGGACCTTTTGAGTAAGACTGAAGAAGATCTTCTGAGAATTATTCCGTCGAAAATCTATTTTACGGTATAGGCGCTTATGACCTCCCCCTCTATGCCTTGCGGTAATGATTCCTCTGGAATTACGACCTTTACCACAACGGTGCCGTCCATGGATCAAATTATTTCGTGGATTGGATTTCACTTGCCTGTCTACGGTTCCCTTGCGCTTATTCTTTTTTTCAGAATTTGGATTTAAAAAACTCTTTTTACAAAGGAAATCCTGAAAAAGCAAGAATTCGCGTGGCTGAAGCTGAAGCAGCTACTTTCGAAGTAACAGAAAGAAAAGCAATGACTGGAGTGGGGGAGTCAGAGTCGAAAATAGGATTCCTCGCTTCTTTCTCTCATGCAAAACCGTGCATGAGACTTTCATCTCGCACGGCTCCTAAGTGATAAAAGAAAGAAGAACTCGTCTTCTCTCTTTTTTGATTACCTTCCTCGCGTATGTATAAGACCGATCCATGCGCTTCAGATTATTAGCCTAGAGTTCACCACCAGCAGTATAGCCAACCCTACCCTATCACGTCAATCCCACAAGCCTCTTATCCATTCCCGTTCGCTCGTGGCGGTGGAGTAAGTCAAAATAGAAAAAACTCACATTGGGTTTAGGGATAATCAGGCTTGAACTGATGACTTCCACCACGTCAAGGTGACACTCTACCGCTGAGTTATATCCTTCTATGTAGTTCGGACAATTCACATTATCATTTCAATTTGATTTCAATTTGTACTTTTTAGTTACTTTACTTCCGCTCAGTGTGTGATCCACAGAAAGAAAAAAGAGTTGTTTTGGTGAACATCAAAGAAAAAACTTGCTCTTCTTCCATAAAAAATTCTTCTAAAAATGCCGAACCCAATCGTTGCATAAAAGTTCGTACCGTGCTTTTATGTTTACGAGCTAAAGTTCTAGCACATGAAAGTCGAAGTATATACTTTAGTCGATACAAAGTCCGTTTTTTCGAAGATACACTATGATAATGAAAAAGATTTCTACATATCCGACCAAATCGATCAAGAATATCCCAATCTGATAAATCTGTCCAAATGGGTTTACTAATAGGATGCCCCGATCCAGTACAAAATTGAGCTAAATCAAGGATTTTCAGGATACTTCCTTCGTGGAATAAGATATTGGATCCTCGAGTGATCTCTTTTTCTTGTTGCTTCATAAGAGTGAATCGAATATATTCAATTCGCCGTGAAATATAACTCTCATCCATGAATTGATTTGATAGATCCGATATTCATAATATTGAATTGATTTAGTATTATCAGAATGCAAGCCCTACCCTTGAATTTACAAGATACCCCTTTTTCCTCTCCATGGGATTACATC
>OY997265.1:115258847-115266347 GCA_963921465.1 Triticum timopheevii
GGACGAATATGCAAGCATACGTTTCATGTACCGCTGCTGGATTTAGTATATCTAATATGAATTGGCGATCAGAACACATATGGGTAGAACTTCTAAAAGGTTCTCAAAAAAGGGGTAATTTTTTCTGGGCCTGTATTCATTTTCTAGGTTCACTAGGATTCTTATCGGTTGGGATTTCCAGTTATCTTGGTAAGAATATTATATCTATACTTCCATCTCAAGAAATTCTTTTTTTTCCGCAGGGGGTCGTGATGTCTTTCTACGGAATCGCATGCCTATTCATTAGCTCCTACTTGTGGTGTACTATTTTGTGGAATGTAGGTAGTGGTTATGACCTGACCTTTCTTTGGATACCAAGATTTCTGACATCTTATCCTCGTGTTTTAAAATTATCAAATCGAATCTCAATTAAGAACCAATTCAAATTCATATAATAAAAGAATAAGGAAACACTACCTCACCCCTATTGATAACCATTTTGGCCACTACCGTCAAAACAAACCCTAACCCTAGTTTGAGGATAGAACTATGGTATGGTTTCTCTAAACCCAGTATCGGCAGGCCCAGTTACTCTCTTGCCCGAACTTATGCATTGATGGGTGTTGAGGGCCCATATTGACTATCATGAGATCTTTTCCTGTAAGCGGTAGACTCATATCCTTTCTTCCTTAATTCATTATTCCATGAAAATGGATTATTCCATGAATTACTCAAAGCGAGGCTCATCAAAATGAAAAATCTAAGACTACTATAAGACTACTAAAAAAAATAATAAAACAAGAAAAAAATTTGAACGATTAAATTACTGCTCCCGAATAAAGGCTAATAAAAAAAAGAATAGAGGTATAACAGGCATAATATCCACGATTGGATTGAAAATAGCATAAGCTTCGGGTAATTTGGCAAAGAAAAAACTAGTAGGATAAAGAACAGAATTAAAACAGATACAGGTTAAACTGGAGTTAGAGACGCATCCATTTGCGTCAAAGGTCCTAGATACATAACTGCTCAAGATATCATCTTACTGCCTTCCGTAGAAATCGTTGATACGGCACAACCTATAGCTAACTTGACAGAGCCCATTGATTTCTGTATTGATTTACAGATCAAGAACCGACTGATGTTGAAGAATCAGCGGATGAGTTGTGGTTAGGGGTGAAATGCCACTCGAACCCAGAGCTAGCTGGTTCTCCCCGAAATGCATTGAGGCGCAGCAGTTGACTGGACATCTAGGGGTAAAGCCTAACCATTCAAGGAGAAGCAGTGGGAACGACAGAACCTATGATTCCATAGGATTTTATTGAAAAGAATCCTAACACTTCATTGGGTGGGATGGCGGAACAAACCAAAAAAATTGTCTTATTTGGTAAGTTTATAAATTAACAAATAAGACAGGAAAGAGTAAATATTCGCCCGCGAAATTCTTATTGAATTAGAATACTTTACCGCGATTCAATAAGAGTAAAAATAAGGATTTTTTAAGAAGGATTACATTATCTATAAATATAGAATTTAGATTAATATACACACACATCTGGATATATTCTAGATCTTCTTTTTTGACTATATATTATATTTTTCTGTTTTAACAAATTCAATATAAAAAAAACCGAACTTTTTCTATTATCTATTAATGTGTATCTATCCGTACCGTAATATTTTGTAATATTATGAATTAGAGAAATTTACATGCTTTCTGATTCCATTCGCGAGGAGCTGGATGAGAAGAAACTCTCATGTCCAGTTTTGCAGAATAGAATGGCAGAGGCAAATAGAGCTCTTGCACATTTTCATTAATCCATGAACAGAATCTATGTATGTAGACACATGGATCCGTTAAATAATCCTAACAGTTTTTGTTTTATCTCCTATTTAGGCTGTATACCCAAAACTCTGGGTATACTGCTGTTTTCGATAGTAACATAATGTTGAATACCGTTACAGAGATCACGTTAATATATATAAATTCCTTTCATAATCCTAACGTAAGACCTATTGCTCATGCGATTTGGGATCCTCATTTTGGTTAGACACAATTTACCTCTTTTTTAAATCCTATTTGGATTTATATTATATTGTGCCAATCCAACATAAGCCCCTATTTTATTTAGTTTTTCTATCTAATTTGTTTTCTTACCATTGTATTTCCATTGACAAAGGTCTACTGAACAAATAGAATTTGTAGATAGCCCCATTTTTCTAGTTCTTATGATGCACTGGGAGCTTATAGACAAAAACTAATCAGTTTAGATAGTCCCTTGTGGCTACGATGGAACCTGGATCAACGCGTCATTGGGTCAAGAGAAGTTCCGATTGAAGTTCAATATGAATCTTTGGGGACTTATCATGAGATTTATGCCCAATAAGAAGAATTCTTCCATTTTCTTTTTCTTTAGTTGCGGGAAAACCCAAACTAAAACTTTTATTTTATAGTGAGCGCAATTTCTAGTAAAAAATCATGTATCCTTCCACTTAGATCAAAAGGAACTTTTCCAATAGAACTATGGAACCCCCGAGTGGTTGCGGTTGTACCTGTACTGCAGGAATAAGAAAACTCGCTATTCACTCAGTTTATTTTCCATAATAAGTTATGTAGGAGAGATGGCCGAGCGGTTCAAGGCATAGCAATTGTTTTTTCACTAATGACTACTATCCCAGATACGTCGTGGTATGGAATTCTTTGGACTACAAGATCAAACCAAATAGTAGAACAGGGTCTCATAAATAATGTTCAACAAATTGGAATTCATTTAGCAACCGATTTTTATCTTCCGTTTGAACTCATTTCCATAATTCTTCTAGTTTCTTTAATAGGTGCAATTACTATGGCTCGGCAATAAGAAAACTTAGAAAAAGTACAAATTATAAGAATTGCAAATCTAAAATAAATAACTAAAGAATCACAATTTTGATTTAGTAAAATCCATCTACTGCCAACAAATACCTCCTTGGTAATACGCCAATTTGGCCACTATTAGTGGATAAAATGATTTCTTTCACTTCACAATCCCAAATAATTCGCTTAGAAGTCAGTACATAAAGATTTAATTTCATTTCTTCGATTTGTTCTCCTCTTCTAAGGTTATAGCTTTCGTGCTAGCTTCATCGATGTTACCCACCAAATAAAAAGCCTGTTCAGGTAGGCCGTCTAATTCTCCAGAAAGGATTAGTTGAAATCCCCTAATAGTTTCCGCAAGAGCAACATACTCCTCTCTTTTTCGTAAGACTGAGGTATAGGTAGGGCTAAAAAAAGCAAAAAAAAGAGTCAAATCGCACCATCTCTATAATAAGTAAATGCCTTTTTTTTCTCCTGAGGTTGTCGGAATTATTTGCAATAAAATATTGGCTACAATTGAGGAGGTCTTATCAATGAAATTTCCATTTACACAGGATCTAGGCATAATTCCAACCCATTCTATCAAAATGAAAAATCTAAGACTACTATAAGACTACTAAAAAAATAATAAAACAAGAAAAAAATTTGAACGATTAAATTAATGCTCCCGAATATTCAACTGACCGATTAATTTCTTATAATGTACTCTATTTTTCTTTGCCAAAAGGAGTTGCGATTTCTTCTTATTCCTATAGAACATCTAGTAACAAGAATATGAAATCGTAAATAGCGAAAAATTCTTGTCTTGCGCGGTCTAAGTCTAAGGAAATAAAAAAAATTCGCTCCTTTAGATTCAACCTCGACTATGTTACAGCCTCGGATCGTTGGCAACGAACATTATGAAACTGCGCACAGAGTTAAGGAAACTTTACAACGTTACAAAGAACTTCAGGACATTATCGCAATTCTTGGCTTGGATGAATATTTAGATATAGGACCCTAGAAGAAGAATATAGGACTCGAGCGGAAGACTCAGAAGAGGAATATGAGACCCTAGAAGACGAATACAGGACCCGAGAGGACGAATATGAATATGAAACCCTAGAAGAATCTAAATATGGAATCCTAGAAGACGAATACGAATATGAAACCCTAGAAGACGAATAATGCTTTAAATGGATAAGAGAGATATGGATTTTCCGCTCAGCTCAAATTGTATCCTTTTCCTTCTGCTTGGGTAGGAACTACGAGATCACCCCAAGGACGCCCTCGGCGTCCAGGGGTCACGGACCGACCATAGACCCTGTTCAATAAGTGGAACACATTAGCCGTCCGCTCTTCGGTTGGGCAGTAAGGGTCGGAGAAGGGCAATCACTCGTTCTTAAAACCAGCATTCTTAAGATCAAAGAGTCGGGCGGAAAAAGGGGAGAGCTCCCCTTTCCTGGTTCTCCTGTAACGGGGACTACGAGGAAACTGTTATGATACTGAACCTCATGCCCTATCGAGCATCTTATCCCATCTTAAAGTTGGTTTATTCGGCAGCCGCAAATGCTACTCATTATAGGGATTTCGACAAAGCGAATTTATTTATTACAAAAGCCGAAGTCAGTAGGAGTACTATTATGAAGAAATTCAGAACTCGAGCTCGAGGACGTAGTTTCCCCATAAAAAAAAGCATGTGTCATATAACAGTTGTACTAAATATAGTAAAGAAATCTAAATAACCTTTAGGAAATCTGGGCCTGGCGCTCTCCTCTATCTTCTGAGGTCCTTAACCATCTCCCTGAGAAAAGTAGACAGTAAAAGCCAAAATAGACTAAATATATATAGCCTGAACGATCCTAAAAATCCCTCGAAGGAGATAATAAAGAACCCAAAGCAGATGGTATCCTACTGCAAGGGTGGTCTTAAGAATCCAAAAGAGGTTGCTCAGAAGAGATAGATGTATCCCAACCTCTATTGCTCTCGCGTAAAGACTTTTTTTTTACGCGATAGGAAAAAGTGACTACGAATTCCCCTTTTTGTTTGCGAATCCCTGTTTGTATACTTTGAGCGCACGCCCATTAAGTAGCGATCAAATCAAGGAAATCGATCAAACGATCCCCGTGCCAGCCCAAATCATGATCTTCACCAACTTGGATTTGGTTCTCTCGGGAAAATCGCGAGTTGCAGAGATGAGAACCATGAAAATCAAGATCCCGAATAAGAAAACAGAAACCGAGGAAGAGGAAACCACAAGAGTGAAGACTAGTAGAGTCTCGTCTTTTGTCATTCTTGGTCTTCTTAATCGTCTATTCAGCACAAGAAAAAGGCTTTTTCTTGTGCCGATTCTTCTTGTATCAAAATAAGAATCCTTTTTCTTCCTAATTCGTCAAAGGTTACTATTTCTTCTTTATTCGGGCATTTGATGAAAGAAAGGGCTCCGGTGTATAGAGAGGGCCTCACCGTTTAAAAGGGAACCATAGAAACGATGGAACCCACTATTTTTTTAGTATTATTATAATGAATTTGTTATTTCGTATAGAAATAACTGAACGGAGTGGAATAAAAAATCATGGTTGGGAAGGTTACTATAGCAAAAGCCATTGGAATTAATATTTTATATATCGGAATAATTAGTTTTGTTTTATTATAATTATAACAAGTCCTATATGGAAATGCCCGCTAAAGAGAAAATCTATTTGATTGTCTCTCGGCCAATATCGATTTTTAGAAAGAAAAAACAAGAATTTTCTTCTTTTTTTATTAACATTAAGAAAAAATAATATAATTAAAATGGAATTGGCAATATAATTTTTATAGACTTTTGAAAGAAAAAAAGGGGTTTTTTTGCAACCGTTATTTCTTATTTCTTGCCTATATCATATCACGGAAACCTTTCGCTTTGGAACGTGGAGAGATGAAATATTTGACTAAGACTGGATTTCATTCCACTTTCCTATTTCTGAACAACAACTTATGTTATCAACTATTTCGTGTTTTCAAAGTTATTAATTGTCTCATACCCTATTTTTGATTTCGATAGTATGGTGTAGCGTATCTTATGCAAACGGAATTCTAAGGTTTCTTTATTTTATTATGCAATAAGAAGAATTCTTCCATTTTCTTTTTCTTTAGTTGCGGGAAAACCCAAATTAAAACTTTTATTTTATAGCGAGCGAGAAGAACCTATAATTAGCTTTTCGGGAAATTTCCAAACGAACAATTTCAACGAAATCTTTCAATTTCTCATTTTATTATGTTCAACTTTATGTATTCCTCTATCCGTAGAGTACATTGAATGTACAGAAATGGCTACAATAACTCGGGATGTAATCCCATGGAGAGGAAAAAGGGTTATCTTGTAAATTCAAGGGTAGGGCTTGCATTCTGATAATACTGAATCAATTCAATATTATGAATATCGGATCTATCAATTCAATTCATGGATGAGAGTTATATTTCACGGATGAGCGCGAGCGGTACCAAATCGAGGCAAACTCTGAATACTAGATATGACCCAAAAATAACAGGGGTCAAGGTCGGCCAGTGAGACGATGGGGGATAAGCTTCATCGTCGAGAGGGAAACAGCCCGGATCACCAGCTAAGGCCCCTAAATGACCGCTCAGTGATAAAGGAGGTGGGGGTGCAAAGATAGCCAGGAAATTTAAGAAACAACAACCGGAACTTAAGTTCCGATTGTTGATGTTTTATTCGAATTCGAAAGGGCCAGACCTATATATATTATAAAGAAAGTAATCCAGCTCGTTGATTCCTACCACTTAATCTTAATTTATTGTATCTTCCCGGAGTTCCCTCTCTGGGAATTCATCTTTTATTATTCCAGTATATTACTTTATTTATACCTTTAATTGATGATCTTTATTTTATTGGAAATCGTGTAAAGATTATTTGGATTTGATACAGCTACTTGTGCAAGCATTTTACGATTAAGAATCAATTTCTTCTTGTACAGGTTGTGTATTAATTTACTATAACTATCGAATACTTTATATTCCCGCGTTGCTGCATTTATCCGAGTGATCCACAAACGACGAAAATCCCTCTTTTGCCTACCTCTATCTCGATGAACGACCGTAACGGATGTTGGCTCAATCCGAAGGAAATTATGCGGAAGCTTTGCAAATTATTATGAAGCTACGTGACTAGAAATCGATCCCTATGATCGAAGTTATATACTCTATAACATAGGCCTTATACACACAAGCAATGGAGAGCATACAAAGGCTTTGGAATATTATTTCCGGGCACTAGAACGAAACCCCTTCTTACCGCAAGCTTTTAATAATATGGCCATGATCTGTCATTACGTGCGACTATCTCCACTATAGAAAAAAAAGAGGATCAAATTTTCTAGTAAATACTAGAAAAAAAGGGCTTTCTACATAGGGATCGTAAAAGAATCAATATACTTTTAATGTCGAATCGGGATTCACTAAGACAGAAATAAAGCATTGGGTCGAACTCTTCTTTGGTGTTAAGGTGGTAGCTGTGAATAGCCATCGACTACCTGGAAAAGGTAGAAGAATAGGACCTATTCTGGGCCATACAATGCATTACAGACGTATGATCATTACCCTTCAACCGGGTTATTCTATTCCACTAGTGCTTCTTCCCCCTTCTCCCTCTTACCATGGCAAGTCCTTGGGAAATAACTCCGATG
>OY997265.1:115271347-115291347 GCA_963921465.1 Triticum timopheevii
ATAGTTACTTCCAAGTGAATCTTCCCTAGATACCTAAAATCCATTTTATTATGATCCATTTCGCGAAAATATAGGTTGTACCAAAGATGCTATAGCTAAGATTAATAACTAATATCTGAGATTTTACGGATTTCCTATACTATACCTATTTCTATTTGTTACACTATTTCTGTTATGTAAGCCCACTTAGCTCAGAGGTTAGAGCATCGCATTTGTAATGCGAGGGTCATCGGTTCAAATCCGATAGTCGGCTTTTTTTTCTCTATCGATGTTCTACGAACAAGAATCTCTTTTTTTCCGAATTAAATGGAGAATGTATCGTTTCCATTTTTTTACAATAAACTCTTGCTTTGCCCAATAGAAACACAAACACTGCTTGAAAGAGTTGGAACTTCTTTTTTCTAACTTGCAATTATAGAACAAATTTTTTCTAATTAATTTCTCCTTTACATTTTGAAAATTCTTTCAATACAATGAAAAAATCCAAAAGGGTTTCTATTTAATGATGAAATTAAAATAAAATGGATAAATAGAAAAGGCTTTTTGGATTGTTTTCGTGATATGATATAGGCAAGAAATAAGAAATAACGGTTGCAAAAAACCCCCTTTTTCTCTTTCAAAAGTCTATAAAAATTATATTGCCAATTCCATTTTAATTATATTCTTTTTTCTTAATGTTAATAAAAAAGAAGAAAATTCTTGTTTTTCCTTTCTAAAAATCGAGATCCGGGTCACAATTTGTATCGACTAAAGAAATAGTAGGAATCCCCAAAATGGCACATTCCCGAAGAGCTATATACTCTTTTTGCTGATCAAGGACGATCACAATGTCTGGCAATCTCGTCATATATTTGATTCCGGACTTCGATATACAAAATATATACTACTGTGAAGCATAGATTGCTGTCAACAAAGAATTTTATTAGTATTTAGTTAGGTATTTGCATTCAAAATAAGCTTTTCTTAACAATAGGACCTGGGGATTTCTTGGTTCATCATGCTATTGCTCTAGGTTTGCATACAACTACATTGATTTTAGTAAAGGGCGCTTTAGATGCACGCGGTTCCAAATTAATGCCAGATAAAAAGGATTTTGGATATAGTTTTCCTTGTGACGGCCCAGGGCGCGGCGGTACTTGTGACCCTTGCGAATAACTTGATGCACTATCTCCCTTCAACCCTTTGAGCGAAATGTAGCAAAAGGAAGGAAAATCCATGGAGCGACCCTCGTTGGCAACGAACATTATGAAACTGCGCAAAGAGTTAAGGAAACTTTACAACGTTACAAAGAACTTCAGGACATTATCGCAATTCTTGGCTTGGATGAATTATCGGAAGAGGATCGTTTAACTGTAGCAACAACAAGAAAAATTGAGCGTTTCTTATCACAACCGTTCTTTGTGGCAGAAGTTTTTACTGGTTCTCCAGGAAAGTATGTTGCTCTTGCGGAAACTATTAGGGGATTTCAACTAATCCTTTCCGGAGACCGCAAATACTACTTTGGCTCATTATTGCCGCGACAATGGCCTACTTCTTCACATTCACCATGCAATGCATGCAGTTATTGATAGACAGAAAAATCATGGTATGCATTTCCGTGTATTAGCTAAAGCATTGCGTATGTCTGGGGGAGATCATATCCACTCCGGTACAGTAGTAGGTACGTTAGAAGGGGAACGCGAAATGACTTTAGGTTTTGTTGATTTATTGCGCGATGATTTTATTGAAAAAGATCGTGCTCGCGGTATCTTTTTCACTCAGGACTGGGTATCCATGCCAGGTGTTATGTCAATAAGACCAAAGGGATGGATATTAAATGATAGGAAGTGCTAGGAAGTGAAATAGAATGAAATAGAGCCACTTTGGGCTTCCCTATGAAATGAGGCATGGAACGGAGCCACTACAAAGAAATTATGGGAGTTACGAAAGAAGCTTCGGACCGCTGAAGTATGATCCCCGTGGACTAGCGATTGCTTCTCCACGAGGCTCATACCAGGCGCTACGGCGCTGAAGTATGTAACTGATGCCATACTCCCAGGAAAAGCTCGAACGACCTTCAACCAAAGGGTACCTGTACCCGAAACCGACACAGGTGGGTAGGTAGAGAATACCTAGGGGCGCGAGACAACTCTCTCTAAGGAACTCGGCAAAATATCCCCGTAACTTCGGGAGAAGGGGTGCCCCCTCACAAAAGGGGGCCACAGTGACCAGGCCCGGGCGACTGTTTACCAAAAACACAGGTCTCCGCAAAGTCGTAAGACCATGTATGGGGGCTGACGCCTGCCCAGTGCCGGAAGGTCAAGGAAGTTGGTGAACTGATGACAGGGAAGTAGAAATCAATTCGAAATTTACAATTTTGTAATGGGACCTTCCCCTTATGCTATTTGCAACTTTAGAACATATACTAACAGGGCTTCGCTACACGGGACGGGTCTTCGTCGAAAAGCTAACTCCACCGGTTTTTCTTTCTGGAAAGACAATATTTCTTGGATGAATCTTTAAAGAAGATGCAGCACAGAGGAAACAAAGGCTAAACTTAAACTAAGCGCTTTTGTTTGAACAAAAAAGATTCTTGTTTCACCGAGGAAAAGAGAGAAGTTCTGGATAAATTGACAATGCTGAATTGAATTGACTAATTTAAGTTCCGCTGGATTTACAACTTGTACTTTTCCAGTTAGTCCATAAGGATTGGATACCATATCCCAGGACCATACAAACCCGTTACATGAAATGCCCCAAAGCCAAAGCAAGCCACCCCTGCAAGAAATAAATGAATTCCAAAGATCTTGGGCAAATCCAAAGAGGGTTTTCCCGTCCGCTCATCAGAGAATATTTCTAGGTCCCAATATACCCAATGCCAGATCGCTGCCAAGAAACACAAGCCAGAAAACACAATATGCGTACCTGCCACACCTTCATAACTCCAAATACCCGGATTTGTTACAGTTCCTAAACCAACTCCAATCCTTTTACCAATTAACATCCTAGAAGATTTCACAAAACCATTATCGCTTAGCTTTCGACTTTTCGGGAATATATTGGCGGACCCTACCCCTTATTTTCATGGAAGAAGGAAATATCAATTTCTCCATTCATTGAACCCTAGTTCGGGACTGACGGGGCTCGAACCCGCAGCTTCTGCCTTGACAGGGCGGTGCTCTGACCAATTGAACTACAATCCCCGCGGGGTGTATGGCACACCGCCAAAATAAAGAGCCTTGAGTACTAGAAGAAAAGCACCTAGACCTAACAAAATTAAGTGAATACCCAAAATTGTAGTCATTTTATTTCTATCTTTCCAGACATAACCAAAGAATGGAAAAGATTCCTCAAGAGTCTCGGGTCCCAGAAGCGCGTGATAAATGCCACCGAAGCCTATATGGATAATAAATATCTCTTAGCGTGATCTCTGTAACTGATTATTATCCTAACATATTTTACTCTCCATTTCCATATCCATATACCGTTGAATCCTTGGGGTTCCAGAATCCGCCTATTTTACTAGTCTTCGGAAACGGAAAACCCTGAACCAAGAAGAGTTGGATATGTTATGTAGGGTATGTTTTTTTTATTAATTTTATTTTGAGCTCTCAAGATATCGATATATACATATACAATCTCTACATAATGTCTCTCTCTCTATCTCTATATATTATATATATAATATGTACATTATGCAGTAGACCCATAATGGGAAATCCAAGTGGCTAATTTTTGAATTAAATAAAAAGCCCTTTTAACTCAGTGGTAGAGTAATGCCATGGTAAGGCATAAGTCATCGGTTCAAATCCGATAAAGGGCTTTTTAAATTAGTGGTAGAGTAATCTCGTGCTAAACGTAAGTCGTTGGTTCGAATCTGATAGAGTACTTTTCTACTAAATTGATTCACTTTTTTGTTTGTTTTTGAAACTTTCTCTATATTTTTAGAGAATTTTATGACTTAGTGCGGGGCTCTTGTACAAAATAGACTTACTAAGTAATAACCCCATAGAATATATCTATATAAAGATAAAGAGGCAATCGTGTCAGGAAGCGGGTTTTTCTTTGGCCAAAAGGTACTTCGAACTTGGAACGAGCATGAAGAGATTAACGAGACTTCTTTCTCTTTTGAGTTTTTCTGGCGGACCTGCCGCGCAAGGGGACAATCTATTTGATTGCTGGGTTTTGTTCCGAAGCAAAGATATCTGCGGAGGCCGGTTCGTTCGTCCTATTCTGATATTCAGGACCAAGAGGTACTGGATTCTCTTTCGGATAGGCCATGAAAGGAGAAGAAAGGCTGAAATGCCAACGGACCTCTATCTATTCTCTAATTCAATAAGCAAAAGGAGAGAGAGAGATTCGAACCCTCGATAGTTCCTAGAACTATACCGGTTTTCAAGACTGGAGCTGCATGAGCTGACGACAGCCATGCACCACCTGTGTCCGCGTTCCCGAGGGCACCCCTCTCTTTCAAGAGGATTCGCGGCATGTCAAGCCCTGGTAAGGTTCTTCGCTTTGCATCGAATTAAACCACATGCTCCACTGCTTGTGCGGGCCCCCGTCAATTCCTTTGAGTTTCATTCTTGCGAACGTACTCCCCTATTTTCTTCGAAACTAGCGCCCTCTTCCTCCGCGTGTAGAAAAGGAAGAAATAAATCAATCAAATTACGAGAAGCCTCATAAAGTGCTTCCTTAGGGGTTAAACTTCCATTAGTCCATATTTCTAGAAAAAGTATCTCATGTTTTTCATTTCCATTCCCACAAGAAAAAATACTGTAATTCACATTTCGAACAGGCATGGATACAGCATCTATAGGATAACTTCCATCTTGATAGTTCTTTCTGAGTTCTGTCTGATATCCATTGGTCAAGGTACTGCTGCAGGACAAGCTGTAGAAGGTATTGCGAGACAGCCAGAAGCAGAAGGTAAAATACGAGGTACTTTATTTCTTAGTCTAGCTTTTATGGAAGCTTTAACAATTTATGGACTAGTTGTGGCACTAGCGCTTTTATTTGCAAACCCTTTTGTTTAATCTTAAAAAAATTCTTTCGATTTCGATTAGATACTTTTTTCTTTTTTTAGTAAATTGGTATTTGCTTCCGCCCATACTGGAAGGTGCGGCTGGATCACCTCCTTTTCAGGGAGAGCTAATGCTTATGCTTATTGGGTATTTTGGTTTGACACTTCTTCACGCCCAAAAAGAAGGCAGCTACGTCTGAGCTAAACTCCTTGATGTATTTGCAATTCAATCCGAATCAATATATCCAAAAGTTTTTATCTCCCCCACCTCCCGTCTTACTTTTTTATAGTATTCAAAATTATACTATAACGCTTGATATTTATTCTTTTTTTCTAATCAGAATTAGCAATTTTATTTACTCTGACTCTTCATGCAGGCGAGTTGCAGCCTGCAATCCGAACTGAGGACGGGTTTTTGGAGTTAGCTCACCCTCGCGAGATCGCGACCCTTTGTCCCGCCCATTGTAGCACGTGTGTTGCCCAGGGCATAAGGGGCATGATGACTTGGCCTCATCCTCTCCTTCCTCCGGCTTAACACCGGCGGTCTGTTCAGGGTTCCAAACTCATAGTGGCAACTAAACACGAGGGTTGCGCTCGTTGCGAGACTTAACCCAACACCTTACAGCACGAGCTGACGACAGCCATGCACCACCTGTGTCCGCGTTCCCGAGGGCACCCCTCTCTTTCAAGAGGATTCGCGGCATGTCAAGCCCTGGTAAGGTTCTTCGCTTTGCATCGAATTAAACCACATGCTCCACCGCCTCGAGTTCCTTTTGGATTGCCTTTTTGATCAATTATAACCGCAACATTGTCATCATAGCGGATTATTATACCGTCTTTGCATTTGAACTCTTTACATGTACGTACAATTACAGATCGAATTACTTCGGATCTTTCTAGAGGTATTTGGGGCAATGCGTCTTTGATTACAGCAACAATAACATCACCAATACGAGCATATCGCTGATTACCAGCAGCTCCTTTGACTCGAATACACATCAATTTTCGAGCTCCACTATTATCTGCTACATTTAAAAGGGTCTCAGGTTGAATCATATTATTTTGATTTCAATTTGTTATTTCAATGCAAAAGGATGAAAGAAATATTGTCTTTCCAGAAAGAAAAACCGGGCATTTTTTTTATCTTCCATACCCCTTTTATGGTTCTATATCTCTAATCGAATAAATTGACTTCGTATGGGCATTTTACTGGCAGCTATGGAGATAGCTGCTCTAGCTACAGTTTCAGATACTCCCCCAATTTCATAAAGTATACGACCAGGTTTAACAACGGATACCCAATATTCGAGGGGACCCCTTTCCCGAGCCCATACGTGTTTCCGTGGGTCTTAGTGTAACCGGTTTGTCGGGAAATATACGTACCCATATTTTTCCACCATGACGTGCATATCGTGTTATTGCTCTTTGTCCTGCTTCTATCTATCTCGCCGTGATCCAAGCGGGTTCAAGTGCTTGAAGAGCATATCTACCAAAACAAATACGATTGCCTCGGCAGGATTTTCCTTTCATTCTTCCTCTATGTTGTTTGCGAAATCTAGTCCGAATTGATTCGGCGCGTGCAATTTATTTTCCTCCGAGATCAAATCACGTCTTATAATAAGAAGAAATCTTTCTCGGTATCAATCCCCTTGCCCCTCATTCTTTGAGAATTAGAAGGATCCTTTTGCATCAGATGATACATGAGTCCCTAATTCCGAATTAAGAGATTTGTTGTGGAATTTGTCAATTGAGTAAAGTAATAATATTAAGAACTAGATCATCTAACCCCATTGAATGAAAAAATGAAATTCAATTTTCAGGGAAATTTTTGAATAAGAGATAAATAAACAATTGAATTTGAAAAAAACCGAATTGGCCTATTTCTTGCGCGTACCAATTGAAGTATTTTGAGGTATCTTTTTTGAACTGAGTTGAATGAAGAAAAGAAGAATTGGAAGAAGAAAAGTTTGCTCAACACAGGGAGGAAGTCCCTTCTAAATTGGATTTGTTATTGTAAGGGGATTTTTAAGTATTTATCTAAAGGAAGGAACAAACGAGGATAAGAGAAATTTGCTTTTAATTTTTTTATCCAAGTTAGATATACCAAACTGCGAGCGCGGAACTTTACGAGATGAAATAGGGAAAGACAGAAGATAGAATAGAACTTAAAAGGATAATTGAAGTGACTCGTCTTCGAATCTACTTTGGTTGGAGTTCGAAAAAGGAATAAAAATAAAGTAAATTCAAGGAAGAGCTTTCTTTTTTTTAACAGCCCCTTGGCAGGTCGTGGAATGCTTTTGTTCTCCTCTTATTCCATATGGAATACAATTAGTTAAAATTCCATTGGTGTTCCAAAAGTACCTTACTGGATTCCTGGAGATGAAGAAGCGACTTGGGTTGACTTATACAATGTTATGTATCGAGAAAGGACACTTTTTTTAGGTCAAGAGATTCGTTGCGAGATCACGAATCATATTACAGGTCTCATGGTATATCTGAGTATAGAAGATGGAAATAGTGATATTTTTTTGTTTATAAACTCCCCAGGCGGGTGGCTAATCTTAGGAATGGCTATTTTTGATACGATGCAAGCGGTGACAGGGTGAAGTAAGACCAAGCTCATGAGCTTATTATCCTAGGTCGTAACAAATTAGTTGATAGTGATAGGATCCCTTTTTTGGCGTCCCCATGTCCCCCCTGTGGTGTGGCGGCATGGGGATGTCAAAAGGAAAGGGATGGAGTTTTTCTCGCTTTTGGCGTAGCAGGCCTCCCTTTGGAGGCCCGCGCGACGGGCTATTAGCTCAGTGGTAGAGCGCGCCCCTGATAATTGCGTCGTTGTGCCTGGGCTGTGAGGGCTCTCAGCCACATGGATAGTCCGCGTTCCCGAGGGCACCCCTCTCTTTCAAGAGGATTCGCGGCATGTCAAGCCCTGGTAAGGTTCTTCGCTTTGCATCGAATTAAACCACATGCTCCACCGCTTGTGCGGGGGTTATACGATATATCGGGTGTCGAAGTAGGCCAACACTTCTATTGGCAAATAGGAGGTTTCCAAATTCATGCCCAAGTACTCATCACTTCTTGGGTCGTAATTACTATGATGAAATTCCATTTTTTGGGGTACTTTAGTTGATTTTACTCTGTTTATCCTGTAGTTTAATTCAGTTTTAATTTCGATGTATTCTATAATGTAAATACAATGAAATTAATTGTGTAAAATTAAATTTCAATAAAATAAAAAAAGGAGTCTTCATGTCCCGTTATCGAGGACCTCGTTTAAAAAAAATACGCCGTCTGGGAGCTTTACCAGGACTCACTAGAAAAACACCTAAATCCGGAAGTAATCTGCTTCTTCCGAGAAAAAACTATTAGACCAAAACTCTTTTAGGAAATCAAAAAATCCAGATACAAATGCATGATGTATATATTATATCATGCATATATCATAAAGAAGGAGTATGGAGGCGGTAGTGGGAATCGAACCCGCAACCCCAAGGTTATGAGCCTTATGAGCTCTTATTGTGAAAAGAGCTATTTACCATATAATGGATAGGTAGAGCCAAAGAATGTGGACTATACAAGTTCGCAATACCTTTTGATGAAAGAAAGGGCTCCGGTGTATAGAGAGGGCCTCACCGTTTAAAAGGGAACCATAGAAACGATGGAACCCACTATTTTTTTAGTATTATTAGAATGAATTTGTTATTTCGTATAGAAATAACTGAATGGAGTGGAATAAAAAATCGTCTATTCGGCACAAGAAAAAGGCTTTTTCTTGTGCCGATTCTTCTTGTATCAAAATAAGAATCCTTTTTCTTCCTAATTCGTCAAAGATTACTATTTCTTCTTTATTCGGGTCTGTCTCTTGGACCTCTTTTTCTTTTGCTTAGGTTTAGCCTATTGAATCGCGGTAAAGTATTCTAATTCAATAAGAATTTCGCGGGCGAATATTTACTCTTTCCTGTCTTATTTGTTAATTTATAAACTTACCAAATAAGACAATTTTTTTGGTTTGTTCCGCCATCCCACCCAATGAAGTGTTAGGATTCTTTTCAATAAAATCCTATGGAATCATAGGTTCTGTCGTTCCCACTGCTTCTCCTTGAATGGTTAGGTCTGAATCCCGCAACTGAGCTTCCAAAAAATTTCTTTCCGAGTTAATTTTTCGTTAATCCATGAACAGAATCTATGTATGTAGACACATGGATCCGTACATCTCGATCGGAAAAGAATCAATAGAAGTAGAATCGGACAATATCTTTCTCGAAACAAACAAAAAGGAAAAGAAAGAGAAAACAGAAATCATGATCAACTAAGCCCTCTCGAGGGCTTGCTTAAGAATAAGAAAGAAGAATCTTATGGAAATAGCATGGAATAAGGTTTGATCCTATTCATGGGGATTCCGTAAATATTCCGTTTCAAAAATCGAAACAATCGGGACTTTTCGAGCTATTTAATATTCCAAACACAAATTTTGTGGATTCTGGACCACGAGAACTCTTTATTTTAATCTGTATCTTTTTACCAGTAATAGGAATTGGTATTTATCCAGATTTTGTTCTCTCCCTATCCGTTGACAGGGTAGAGGCTCTCTTATCCAATTATTATCCTAAATAGGTTTGCTTTTTTTTACTCGTCTGCTCTATTAATGCAGAAATAAGTAAAAAAGTATATAATGTAGAAATAAGTAAAAAAGTATAATTAGATCTATCTCGAATTTTTGAGAACCCTTTGATAAGGCGTTCAAGGGGTTCTCAAATAAAACATAAAAGTAAAAACCTTCATGAAATGAAGGTTTTATTTTATGTAATCCCCTTCTAGGGGATTCTGTGTCAAAAAGCGCGAATATTTATTTCATTCCATTAAAAATAAGAAGCCAATTCTGTTCATAAGAAGAAAGAGAAGCAGATCTATTCTATACTCGATAAGTGCCAATATGCAATGGGTAACTTGGCCAATTTGGAAAAAACAAAGAATAGATCTGCTGCGGTTAAGAAATTACAACCTTCCAAATAGGAACTAGCCAATCCATGGGTATACCAAGAAGTTACAAAAGTTGTCCCTGTAAACCAACCCCCTAAAGCGAAATAAGCACAAGGAAAGAGCAATAGGGATCCATCCCCCAAAGGAACCGGACATGAGAATTTATCATCATCCGGCTCGAGCAAGAGTGAAAGAAATAAGACCGCGGAAGATCCTTAATAGAATTAAGGTTTATAATGACTCAATGACTCTAGGCAAGAAAAGCTTTATCAGATTCTCTTTTCCGAAGTCAATTGACAAATTCCACAACAAATCTCTTGATTCGGAATTAGGGACTCATGTATCATCTGATGAATCCACTTTCTTTAGAAAAAATTTGTTAGAAATTACCCCTTTCCTGATCGGTATCAGGGCTGGGAAGAATGGTTGGGATAACAAACAACCATCAGGTTTGTACTTTGGATACCCCTATAACCATCAAAGATCGTTGAAGTAGCTAATTCCTCTAAATAGGAGGCGTTGAGAACAAAGAAATTATTGGAGCTATCGTTTTCCTCTAGCATTAATAGAATTCATTGGTGTTAAGAAAAACCTCTTGTGGGAAGGTTGGCTAGAGATTTCTTGGAAAGCAAATGAAACGCTTTCATAAAAATTCTCGTAGAATCGAGAATGAAGTTTTCATTCTGTACATGCCAGATCATGAATTAGGGTTATATAATCCTTACGTAAGGGCCAGCCTATCCAACTTTCAGGCATTAGGATACGTTTAAGGCGCGGATGATTACCATAAGAGATTCCCACCATATCATAAGATTCACGTTCTTGAAAATCGGCACTTCTCCAAATCCAGAAGACAGACGGAATTCTAGGATTATCCTTTTGGGAAAAGACTTTTATGCAGACTTCTTCTGGATTATCTCTTCCAAAGCATACGGCTTTCTAGATGTATATGACGATCTCTAGACAGATGGATCTTATATGAATCATATGATGAAGTACCACATGAGTGGATATATAGGAAAGGAATCCAAATCTGCCGAATCGCTCGTTATCCGGAATGATTGGGCGTAAAGCGTCTATAGGTGGCTTTTCAAGTCCGCCGTCAAATCCCAGGGCTCAACCCTGGACAGGCGGTGGAAACTACCAAGCTGGAGTACGGTAGGGGCAGAGGGAATTTCCGGTGGAGTGGTGAAATGCTTTGAGATCGGAAAGAACACCAACGGCGAAAGCACTCTGCTGGGCCGCAAATCCAATTATCTAAATTGGAAATAAGAAGCAATTCTCCCATTGGTAGCAAATGGTTATCCATTAAGCGGCGATCTAATAGATCATTGTATCGAGTAGTTGGATCATAGTCTCTTACCATAAAAATTGCTGCATGTGCAGCATCACCGACTATTAGAAATCCGCCAATCCACATGTGGTGTGTGAACAAGGAAAGTTGTGTACCATAGTCAGTAGCTAGGTATGGATAGGGAGGCATAGAATACATATGATGAGCTACAACAATGGTTGTAGAGCCTAGCATAGCTAGGTTAAGAGATAATTGAGCATGCCATGACGTTGTTAAGATTTCATAAAGACCCTCGGATTGCCTGGTATTCCACCAATTCTTAATCCAAAGTTCCAGACATTTGTTAAATAAGGAAGAGACCCCCCAAGGCAAATGTACGATAAATACAAGATATAGTAAAGAAGGCAATGCTTTCTTTTTTTTCATTTTTGATCTGTAAATGGAGTTGTTAATGAATATGCTTCATTCGCTGACTATCCATCAAAATAATTCAACAAGCTGTAGAAAAAATTCCTGGAGGACCTTATGAAAATTTAGAAGTCCGACGCTTTAAGAAAGAAAATAATTCTGAATGGACTGATTTTGAGTATAAATTTGTCGAACGAACCACACTCCTTCGTAGACGTCAGGAGTCCATTGATGAAAAGGGGCTGGGGAAAGCTTAAACCCAAGTCCTACAGTGATGGATATAAGCGCAATTGAAATTCCTGGGGAGATGTATTAACGATTGGAAAGCGTCAAGGTATTTGTGCAAATAGATATAATAGTTGCAGAAACTACCCAAATCTAAAAGTAAATTACAATAATAATAATAATTCTAAATATAGGAAAGATAAAGAACCCCATTTTTCTAGTTCTTATGATGCACTGGGAGCTTATAGACAAAAACTAATCAGTTTAGATAGTCCCTGGACCATATTCGCAATTTATTTACATAGTAGAACAAATCCAAATTGGAAGGGTACGAATTTTGCACTTATAGCTTTGATAGGATTTCTTATAATTTGGATTTGTTATTTTGGTATAAATCTATTAGGAATAGGCTTACATAGTTATGGTTCGAGAATTTCCATACCGACCTTGGACATATAAGAGTTCTGAATCGAATCTCTTTAGAAAGATGATCTTTTGTCTCATGGTAGCCTGCTCCAGTCCCCTTACGAAACTTTCGTTATTGGGTTAGCCATACACTTCACATGTTTCTAGCGATTCACATGGCATCATCAAATGATACAAGTCTTGGATAAGAATCTACAACGCACTAGAACGCCCTTGTTGATGATTCTTTACTGCGAACTTTATAATATTTTTTAGTATTTTCGGATAAATAAGAAAAGGGTGCACGATCTCGACGAATTACTTCTGAATAAATTCAGAAATCATATGGAAGAACCATAGCATTTCGCGACTCATTGGTAAATCAACTTTGATTCTCTATAAACCAAGAATGTGAGACCATTAACACGATTAAAGCTAAACTGCTTGAAGTCCAGGCAAAAAGAGGTACTCTTTCTACAACTATATTAGTATTAGTACCAATTTAAATCCTTTTATCTTCACATGTTTCTTCTATCAACGTATGCAGCCTAAATAGGAGATAAAATCACAAACTGTTAGGATTATTTAACGGATCCATTTAGGCTGTATACCCAAAATATTTAACTGCTATTGGATTCTCGAGAAGAGAGGAGCCGTGGTGCCCCCCCCCCCCCCCGGGATTTTCAGGATACTTCCTTCATGGAATAAGATATTGGATCCTCGAGTGATCTCTTTTTCTTGTTGCTTCATAAGAGTGAATCGAATAGATTCAATTCGCGTTATAAGAGTAAAATAAAAATTCCGCGGGTCCCTGTTCTATTCGTCCGAACCAAATTTGCGCTGGGTTTAAGTAACATAGTACACGATGGAGCTCGAGAGGACAATTTTTTTTTATCAAGGGAAAGAATCTAGGGTTAGTGAAAACTAATAAATTAGGCCAACTTTGTAAGTCTATCCTTAATATAGAAATAAATCGAAAGGTTAAAATAAGAAGAAAGTCCAATAAAAGTATATCAGAATGCACATCGAAACCAAAAATTAATCTCGCAGATACATATAATTCGGAAGAATAGGTGAAAATGTGGAGGAAAGTAGGGGAAATGGCCGATACTACTGGAAGAATTCCTCTTTGGCTGATAGGTACTGTAGCTGGTATTGCTGTGATTGGTTTAGTAGGTGTTTTCTTTTATGGTTCATATTCTGGATTGGGTTCATCTCTATAGTAATCGGAGGGACCAGATTGTAAACATGAAAAAGTAGGAGCTTAGCGGGTCCTTACCCCCCTTTATCTGATTAGAGCGGAAAGGACCCGCGGAATTTTTATTTTACTCTTATAAC
Organism: Triticum timopheevii; assembly: GCA_963921465.1. Lineage (NCBI taxonomy): Eukaryota > Viridiplantae > Streptophyta > Magnoliopsida > Poales > Poaceae > Triticum > Triticum timopheevii. The sequence goes on from OY997265.1 coordinate 115,284,997, forward strand.
GCGAATTGAAAGGGCCCTGATACTACCACTTGGATCTGGAACCTACATGCTGATGCTCACAATTTCGATAGTCATACTGGTGATTTGGAGGAGATTTCTCGAAAAGTCTTTAGTGCTCATTTCGGGCAACTTTCCATTATCTTTCTTTGGTTGAGTGGCATGTACTTTCATGGCGCCCGTTTTTCCAATTATGAAGCATGGCTAAGTGATCCTACTCACATTGGACCCAGTGCTCAGGTAGTTTGGCCTATAGTAGGGCAAGAAATATTGAATGGTGATGTAGGCGGGGGTTTCCGAGGAATCCAAATAACCTCTGGTTTTTTTCAGCTTTGGCGAGCATCTGGAATAACTAGTGAATTACAACTCTATTGTACTGCAATTGGTGCATTGATTTTTGCAGCGTTAATGCTTTTTGCTGGTTGGTTCCATTATCACAAAGCCGCTCGCAATGGCTTTATTCGCTATATTCCTATCTATCATTTTAGAAATTTATAATTCTTCCGTTTTACTGGACGGAATTTTAACCAATTAGGTTTCTACTAACTAAAACTAGGAAGTCAAAGTTTTTTCATCCCATTATAACTGTTACAGACCCACAAGGTCGGGTGGTTTTTTGGTCCTCGGCCGGTACTTGTGGATTCAAAAGCTCAAGAAAAGCATCACCCTATGCTGGTCAAAGAACATCAGTAGATGCTATTCGTACAGTAGGTTTGCACAGGAGTACTAGTTGCTGAAGGCGATTTCAGAATCAAAAAAAGTAAAGTCAAAATTATTTAGCTTATTCTCTCAATTTCAATCGACCGCTGCTGGATTTAGTATATCTAATATGAATTGGCGATCAGAACACATATGGGTAGAACTTCTAAAAGGTTCTCAAAAAAGGGGTAATTTTTTCTGGGCCTGTATTCTTTTTCTAGGTTCCCGTAGAGAATTGAGAATTTTCATGTCTTTCAATTCTCGTACTCGTAATTGGAAAGTTATGGAAGGAGACCCATCATTTTGCAATGAAAACAACATATAAAACTCTAGACAATTTCGAAATCAGGCCAAGCATCTTAATACATATGCAAAAAAATTCATTATTGGCCCACCATTGATTATAGGATTTAGCTTGTATGAATCGAAGCCAGCAAACGTTGACGTTTTCCCAAAAGTCCTCGTAGACCTCTTTCCGATGAAAAATCTTTTTTGTGTAATTCCAAATGTGAAGCAAGTAATTTGGATATTCGTAGACGAAGAATAAGTAATCTTGTCTTCGGATTCTGTCCATTGATAGAATAAAAAATGACAAGAGACTTTTTTCCTGAAATCCCTGCAAAAGAAGAAATTATACCTCTTTCTATAAGATTTAATGACGTAAAACCAATAGTGGATTTGTTTCTGTCTTTTGTTGAATCTTTTTCACGGCTCGATAGAGAATTTGATAAGCCAATGATTTTTTTCCGTCATGTTCTAATTGAACACTTTCCATTTATGATATGATTAAAGGAGAAGATTGTTCTTTTACCAAACATATGCAGATCAAATCAATTCTTTTATTCCAAGGCGAAGATTGAATCACTTAGCCAACATCCAGAAGCTATTGGCACTTTGTTGAATCGAAATAAAGAATACCACTCTTTGATGATTTTGTCGGCATCCAACTGTTCTCGAATTGGTTTATTCAAGAATTCAAAACATCCCAATGCGATAAAAGAATGGAATCCTAGAATTCCTATTCAAGAAATTTTTGGGCCCTTAGGCGCTATTGTAGCTAGTATATCGCATTTTTCTTCATCTTACTATTTACTAACGCATAATAAAATCCTGTTAAAAAAATATTTGTTCGTTGACAATTTAAAACAAACCTTCCAAGTACTTCAAGAACTTAAATACTCTTTAATAGATGAAAATAAAAGGATTTCTAATTTCGATAGTAACATAATGTTGGATCCATTCCTTTTGAATTGTCACTTTGTCCTAGAAAGAAGTTTTTTTTCAAATTCAATTGTTTATTTATCTCTTATTCAAAAATTTCCCTGAAAATTGAATTTCATTTTTTCATTCAATGGGGTTAGATGATCTAGTTCTTAATATTATTACTTTACTCAATTGACAAATTCCACACCGCGCTCGCAGTTTGGTCAAGAAAGTTAGACCTAATCCAACAAACAATACAAGGATGAATTACGAATTATGAAAGGATAGATTTCACATATACTTGTCCTTGTATTGTGTCAGTATGAGAATATCCTTCCTAAATTATTTATCCAAACCTATTGATCATTATCAATTTTGACCCTATCCCCCATCAGTATTCGTATAGAACTAGACCGTATCTTTCCTGAAATATAGCCTAGGATGATGGTGTCATTCTCTAGCCGAACGCGGAACATTCCATTGGGTAGGGCTTCCGTAACTAAACCTTCGAAAGTTACTTTTGCTTCTCTCGGGTACTATTGCATGTAATGTAGGTTTAGCAGTTCTCGAGCCATCAATGATTGGTGAACCGGCAGATCCGTTTGCAACTCCTCTCGAAATATTACCCGAGTGGTACTTCTTTCCCGTGTTTCAAATACTCCGTACGGTACCCAATAAGTTATTGGGTGTTCTTTTAATGGTTTCTGTGCCAACAGGCTTATTGACAGTACCTTTTCTAGAGAATGTCAATAAATTCCAAAATCCATTTCGCCGCCCAGTAGCTACGATTACTAAGACTGAGGAAGTCGCAATTAATGCAAAAACAGCTAATTGGAAAGCAATAGTCATATTTCTAATCCTCCAAGCTACCATCAAATAAAGTTGACTACATATTTGATCCCTCACTTAAACCAAAATTGTAAAAAAATACAAGAAGTAGGAGGGGTTTAATCATAGCCGAAGCTAACTTGAGTAAAGCTGAGGGTACGAAAGATTTGGTTGAAGCGAAGCTCGCTCTCAGACGAGCTAGGATACGAATCGAGGCTGTCAATTGGATTCCCCCATCCAATTGAAGGAGCAAGACCTAACTGAAAATGAATCGAATTGTTGATTGTGTCATAAAGGCCCTTATGCCCACGCCCTAATCGACCCCCCGGAGGAGTATGCGCTTCTAAAAGATCTTTAATACTGTGCCCTGTAATTGTACGTACATGTAAAGAGTTCAATGCGAAGACGGTATAATAATCCGCTATGATGACAATGCTGCGGTTATAATTGATCAAAAAGGCAATCCAAAAGGAACTCGAGTTTTTGGCGCGATTGCCGAGGAATTGAGAGAATTGAATTTTACCAAAATAGTTTCATTAGCTCCTGAAGTATTATAAATACTAGTAGGCGAAATTGAGACCAAAGAATTAATTTAGTAGATTGTGTTTTACGTATATGTTTTAAAATCCAAAATGAAAAAAAAGAAAACATGTTGATTATAGAAAAATTAGGAGGAACCTAGAATTAGAGTCTTATGGGCAAGGACACTATTGCTGATTTACTAACCTCTATAAGAAATGCGGACATGAATAAAAAAGGAACAGTTCGAGTAGTATCTACAAATATTACCGAAAACATTGTTAAAATACTTCTACGAGAGGGTTTTATTGAAAGTGTTCGGAAACATCAGGAATGTAACAGATATTTCTTGAAACAACAACGATTAATTACTCTTGCTATAAAACAGGCTCGTATTTTATCTTTCTTACCGTTTCGTAACTATGAGAACGAAAAGCAATTTCAAGCCCAGTCAATTTCAATAATTACAGGTATCTTGTAAATTCAAGGGTAGGGCTTGCATTCTGATAATACTGAATCAATTCAATATTATGAATATCGGATCTATCAAATCAATTCAAGGATGAGAGTTATATTTCACGGATGAGAGTTATATAGTATAACATAGGGCATTATAAGGCCGCAATTGAACAGACCGAGCAAGTTCAAATTGGCGTAACATGAAACCTATTAGTGCAAAAGCCCCGTGGAGAGCTAAAGAAGTCCATAGACCGCCTACAACAACGATTAATTACTCTTGCTATAAAACAGGCTCGTATTTTATCTTTCTTACCGTTTCGTAACTATGAGAACGAAAAGAACTAAAATTCTAATGACTATAAATTACCTAAGTTTTAGAATGTCTTGTTTAAGAGACTCAGTATTTTTTGTTTTGATTGGAATTCCTTTCCTTTATGGAATACCATTCTGAACTTAATTAACTATTTTCATTTTCCCTTCTTTTTATCCCCTCGTCTTATCTTATATGGGCCCACCACGAGCGAACGGGAATGGATAAGAGGCTTGTGGGACTGACGTGATAGGGTAGGGTTGGCTATACTGCTGGTGGAGAACTCCAGGCTAATAATCTGAAGCGCATGGATACAAGTTATCCTTGGAAGGAAAGACAATTCCGAATCTGCTTTGTCTATGAATAAGGAAGCTATAAGTAATGCAACTATGAATCTCATGGAGCGCGAAAGTACAAGCCTGTGGGGTCGCTTCTGCAACTGGATAACTAGCATTGAAAATCGTCTTTACATCGGATGGTTCGGTGTTTTGATGATCCCTACCTTATTGACCGCAACTTCTGTATTTATTATCGCCTTCATCGCTGCCCCTCCAGTAGATATTGATGGTATTCGTGAGCCTGTTTCTGGTTCTTTACTTTATGGAAACAATATTATCTCTGGTGCTATTATCCCTACTTCTGCGGCGATCGGATTGCACTTTTAACCAATTTGGGAAGCTGCATCTGTTGATGAGTGGGAACATGGATTCTGGCAATGCAACGGAGTTGGGTCCTCATATCGATCCGAATGAATCAGTCTTTCTACAGAGGTCAATCTTTGCCTATTAGGCAAGAGGATAGCAAGTTCTAAATTCTGTCTCGGTAGGACATGGATTTCTATTACTATGAAATTCATAAATGAAAATGAAGTAGTTAATGGGAGGTGTTCAAGCTAGTTTCAGCAATACCATTATAACTGTTACAGACCCACAAGGTCGGGTGGTTTTTTGGTCCTCGGCCGGTACTTGTGGATTCAAAAGCTCAAGAAAAGCATCACCCTATGCTGGTCAAAGAACAGCAAAGCACCAAACCATAGAGTACTTAGCACGGGTGCTACAGAGAGATATGTTTTTATATCCCGCATTGAAAATCCTCCTTCCTTGTTGGAATACATATATGATCATAAACTCTTGCCCAAGATTGTTATGCTATATATAAAATGAACCATATCGACGAAATTTTCCTATCCCTAAAAAAGAAAAAGATGACCCCTTCTTCCTATATATTACCAAGGTGCTATTGAAAATTCGTTCCTCTAGCAGTTCCGGTTTGAGCATTCCGTTCCCTTTTTCAAACTCCACTTCTTTTCATATAGCAATCCCTGAATTTTTTTTAAGATTACTTCCGGATTTAGGTGTTTTTCTAGTGAGTCCTGGTAAAGCTCCCAGACGGCGTATTTTTTTTAAACGAGGTCCTCGATAACGGGACATGAAGACTCCTTTTTTTATTTTATTGAAATTTCATTTTACACAATTAATTTCATTGTATTTACATTACAGAATACATCAAAATTAAAACTGAATTAAACTACAGGATAATAAATATAGAAGTTGCGGTCAATAAGGTAGGGATCATCAAAACACCGAACCATCCGATGTAAAGACGATTTTCAGTGCTAGTTATCCAGTTGCAGAAGCGACCCCACAGGCTTGTACTTTCGCGCAAGCCTTTTTGGGTTGTATCCAAAGACATGGAAAGGGATGTTTTTATGTTAGCAGACGAAGCCAAAGCTTATGGACTTGTCGATATTGTAGGGGATGAAATGATTGACAAGCACTGCGATACTGATCCAGTGTGGTTTCTAGAAATGTTTAAGGATTGGTAGTGTCCGGATTTCTTGTAAAGTTATTTCACAGCTAAATTCGTGTTTTCCTCGTTGGTGAAGATCATGATTTGGGCTGGCACGGGGATCGTTTGATCGATTTCCTTGATTTGATCGCTACTTAATGGGCGTGCGCTCAAAGGATACAAACAGGGATTCGCAAACTGGGGGAATTCGTGCCTACTCGGCATTTCACGAGTTATGAAAATGCAAGAAAGGATACTAAATCTCGTCGTTAACTGAATTCCGAATAGAAAGATTAAGAAGAAAAAAAGATTAAAAATAAAGTAAAGGTCAGTTATTTCTATACGAAATAACAAATTCATTCTAATAATACTAAAAAAATAGTGGGTTCCATCGTTTCTATGGTTCCCTTTTAAACGGTGAGGCCCTCTCTATACACCGGAGCCCTTTCTTTCATCAAAAGGTATTGCGAACTTGTATAGTCCACATTCTTTGGCTCTACCTATCCATTATAGAGTAAATAGCTCTTTTCACAATAAGAGTTATCCAT